>CAUYON010046879.1:0-18815 GCA_963573935.1 Arctocebus calabarensis
TGGAAAAAGGTAAAATCAGGCTTGTTTCAAAATGTAAAAGAAGTATCCAATGTGCACAGCCCTACTATGAAGCTAATTTATAGCTGTCGTATGAATGATATAACCCAACTATAACACAAGAATATAGGGAAAGGGGCAAAGTTAGGGAGAGGAGAGGAGAGGTTGGGGTGGAGGGAGAGTAATTGGTGGGGCCACACTTACGGTGCATCTTAGAAGGGTATAGGCGAACCTTGCTAAATGCAGAATACAAATGTCTTCATATAATAATGGAGAAATTGCCAGGAAGGCTATGCTAATCAGTTTGATGAAAATAGTTCAGATTGTATATGAACCCAGCACATTGTACCCCTTGATTGCACTATTGTACACAGCTAAGATTTAATGATAAAGATAATTTTTAAAAAAACCTTAAAATAAATAAATAAATACATTTGCTGAGGTTAGACTTGTGACCGAAGATGTGATCAATTTTGGAGGATGATCTATGGGCTGATGAGAAGAATATGTATTCAGTTTTGTTAAGACAAAATGTTCTGTAGATGTCTGTTAAGTGCATTTGTTGAATGGTTAAGTTTAAGTCTAAAATTTCTTTGCTTAGCTTCTTTTTTTTTTGACATTTGCATTAGATCATTTATCACAGTTCAATTAACAATCAACAAGATGTAGAAACAACCTAAATGCCCATCAACCCAGGAATGGATTAATAAACTGTGATATACATACACATGGAATATTATTCTGCCATTAAAAAAAGATGGTGACTTAACACCTTCTGTATTAATCAGGATGGAGTTGAAACATACTCGTCTTAGTAAAGTATCATGAGGATGGAAAACCAAATATCCAATGTACTCAATACTAATACAAAGCTAGTAGATGATCTAATTCACACCCACATAAGAGAAAAACTCAATTCAATCCAAGTTGGGGGGAGGAGGAAGAAGGAGGAGGGAAGGGAAAAAGGGGAAGAGGGGAGGAGAAGAGAGGAAAGGGAAGAGAAGGGGGGAAGGAGGGGGATTGGTGTGCCCCCACTTAATGCGCACAATGTAAGGGTATAGAGAACACCTCCTGGGTGCAGAACACAACCACAACAGAGACTCTTCTTAACACATGAAAACGTTGTAACCTAATTGATTGTGCCGTCACATTAATCTGTCCCAGGGTCTGCCAGTCTAAACCAGCATTGCCTATGTACACATGCTGTTTGTCCACAATCCAGAAGGAGCACTGCAGCCAGCCTTTATTGTAAGCGGTCATGTTCATGTACGTGACCTCTGCTCCCTTCAATTTCAAGGCTTCTAATACCTTTGAATCAGCTGTTACATCACTCACTAGCTTGACTTCAATATTTTGTGAAGTCAGTAGGAGCAACTTTTCAAAAAGACATTGACCCTGACAAGCTGATGGATGAGTGTGGTTGAGGTCTCAATGGGAAGACACTATGTCAACAAATTTTTTGGCCATGTTGAGTAAATTCATCTAGCCTTGGAAAAGTGATAAGTGAAATGGTGCATTTTCTGAATAGTTAAGGCCTTCAGGGATATTTTCCAACAGGGCAATTCTGATCATTTTCCTATTTTTTTCTCTGGAGATCTTGATTGCTCCTTCTGTGACACAGGGCTATTTCCTATGCCAGAAAAGGTGTCCAGAACCAGCTTTGAAAAATCTCTTTGCTTAGCTTCTTATTGGATGATCTATCCAACACTGCCAAAATGGTGTTAAAATCTCTGACTATTATGGTGCTGGAGGAAATCACATTTCTCATGTCAGAGTCTCTCTTACAATTTGAGGCACACTCTGGTGTGTGCATAAATATTAATAATTGAAATCTCATCATGTTGAGTATTACCCTTAACAAATATGAAGTGACTACCCTTATCTTTCCTTACTTTTGTTGGTTTAAAGCCTATTGTATCTGTGAATAAAATTGCAACACCTGCTTTTTTCTGCTTTCTGTTTGCCTGAAATATAGATGACCATCCCTTCACCCTCAGTCTATATTTGGCTTTTAAGGTAAGATAAGATTCTTGTATTCAGCAGATATCTGGCCTGAGTTTTTGTATCCAGTCAGCCAACCTTTGCCTCTTAAGAACAACTTAAGCCATTCACATTACTTGAGATTTCAAAGCTGCTCTGGTCCTCCTGAAACTCCGTGAGGAAACTCCGACTAGCAGGCAACATGGTAAGATACCTTCACTTACCAGTCACAATTGGTTTTCCTCTCCCTCTGGGGCTCTAGTAAATGATTATGTCCTTTCTAAATTTAAATTTAATGATAGAAAATGTTTAGTAAGTAATGAGTCTTGTGAGTAACTCTAGCATTGGTGTATTTTTGGTACTTTGTGGTATGAATATTCATATGATTGATTCCCTCTCCTCTCAGAAATAAACTTCTGCTGTTGTTACATTCTTTTATCATTGTCTTTCTGTGTTATTTTGTCATAGAGAAGGTTATAGGGTAGAACATAGAACTGGCACCTCTGGCCTGATGTTTGAGCCGTTCCTGCTGACTAGCCAGTTAACATGATTCTGGCTAGACCAGCCATCTATTTTTTTAAAAAAACTTTGCTGCAGGTCCCTGGGGAAAAAAAAAATATGAGGTTTCCCTCTCATCCTGTTTCATGTCCCTGAGTTTATCTTTTGTGACTGAGTGGGAATTTCCTCCTCAGTTTCCACTGAGGGCTGTGGTTTTTGTTCCTGAAAAGGACTTGGGGGTGGTGGTGGATTTTAGACATGGAAGATTTAAGCAGCACTCTGTTTGTTCCCAAGGTGTCAAGCTTTAGGGAAAGTCTTTGTCTCAAAATGTCCCACCTTCTTTGTTATCTTATCTATTTCTGAGAGTGAATTTTTTTGAATCTTGGAAATGGCCTCTATGCCCTCTCTAGGCTAAACCTGGAAACTTGCCTCTTGGATTTTCTGTGAAGAAGCAGTAAACTAAGTCATTTTTAGAATAAATATGCCATTGAGATTAATAGTTAAGAGACAGACCCTTTAAATTAAAGGACTTCTAAATTTTCTTAAAAATAAATATATAGAATTAAAAATTAAAAATCAATACTAGAATTATTTGAAACAATTCATATGTAGTAACAGAGAAATTAGATTAAAATAAAGATACATAATGTTGTTGCTACCCTTAAAAATTCTCTTGACAAAACTGAAGAGCAAATATCTGATCTAAAACAAAGATTTAAAAAAATCCTTTGAATACTACCATGGTGAGAATAATGGTGCTGGCTAATTTACCTTGCAGCCTAATGGTTACAGTTCTGTGTTTTCACCTCAGTAGCCCAGGTTTGATTCCCAGACAGGGAATGAGCCTGTTGGGGTTTGATATTCGTATAACTTTTGCCATTCATTCTTTCCCTTCCTTTCCATGCCCAGCTTTTTCTTTTTTGTACTCTGTGGAGGCATATGGGTCTTTTAGACACTTATATATAAATGATCAGCTGAAAAGTTTGAACCTTAGAAAATATAGCTGAACAAAAACTGTGAGTTACCCTTCATTTATGGCTATCTAGGCTTTTCTTTCTTTAAGCTGTTTTGTGTGGCTTTTCTTGATCTTGTAAAAATTGCTCTCCACCTCTGTAAAAACACCTTTTGCTTCCCACATTAAGTTATAACTTTGGTTAAGTCTTGGTTTATTGGTTTTGTTTAAAGTAAGACTTTAGTTTAAAAGTTCAACAGCAGGCAGCACCTGTGGCTCATCGAGTAGGTTGCCAGCCCCATTTACCAAAGGTGGCAGGTTCAAACCCAACCTCAGCTGAACTGCAAAACAGAAAAATAGCTGGGCGTTGTGGTGGGCCCCTGTAGTCTCAGCTACTTGGGAGGCTGAGGCAAGAGAATCGCCTAAGCCTGAGAGTTGGAGGTTGCTGTGAGCTGTGTGATGCCACAGCACTCTACCGAGGGTGATAAAGTGAGACTCTGTCTCTACCAAAAAAACCCCCAAAAAACAAAAGTTCAACGACAAGGAGAGAAATGGAGGGGGAAGGGAAGGGGAAGGGAGGGGAGGAGGGAGGTCTGATAGAGGGAGGGCAAACAGTGGGACCACACCTATGGAACATATTGTAAGGATACAAGTCAAATCTATCAAGTATAAACATAAATGTCTTAACACAAGATCAATGAGGCAAAAGCTATATTAATTAGTTTGATCTAAGTACTCCAAATTGTATAAAAAAAACAACACATTGTACCCCACATATGCATGAATGTATTCATGATCTATGTGTATATGACTTAATAAAAGAAAAAAATAAAAGTTCAACAGCAAAAATATCAGCCTTTTTATCCCAGTAAAGTCTGTGTCACTCATCTTCACTCCTGCTACTCCTTCCTCTTCACCTGTTGTAGGGTTTCAGCCAATCAAAGGCAACCAACTGTTCAAATTCTCTAAGCTGATTTAGACTTCATGACTTTTACCCAGAGATCTACTAGTGTTCAGCACTTGATCAGTATGTTAATAATCCTTTACCCTGTGAATAGGGTGCTCTCTTAGAGTACTCATTCTTTTAAATTGAGTATGAATGCTTTTGAATTGAGGTTATAAAGCTTCTAGGTCCAGACTCCAGTGGGTACAGACAACTGTCACTTACTTAGGACATGAAATATCTCAGGGCACTCAAAAGCTTACCCCATAATGCCTTGCACAAAATTTGTTATATCCCCCCAGAGCTTGCACACTAGCAAAAGAAAAGTTGCCACTATTTACACAGACTCCAAATACACATTTGTAGCCTTTGTGCGGTTGGCACGATTTAGAAATCTTAAAATTTCTGCTGATGCTCCTGTTACCAGTGGACCTGTAACATTAGATAAATTGTTTATTGAGCCAAACAGTTTCCCCATGGCCCCTTTTAACTTTTTGACTTATGCATATCTCCCATTGCATGGGACATATGTGCAAATGGAATAGTTAAGAAATACACACACACACACACACACACACACAGGGTGCCAAAAAACATATACACATTTTAAGGAAAAAACATTAAAATCGTAACACTCAATATATACCAATAACAAAAGATGAATACAGGTCATGTTTCAACACTTCTTATAATTGTGAAAGTCAAAGATACCTTCAGTATTACAATTTTAAAACAGTTTTTTCCTCTCTCAAAATGTGTATACTTTTGGGGGCTACATATACATATATTTATATATGTTTGTGTACATATATATGTATGTATGTCTATGTATATATGACCAATTTATAAACTTGGGCTTCTTTTTTATGTATATGTATGTATGTGAATATATATTTGATACTGCCTTTTGAGCTACAATATCTCTGACCAAATTATTTCCTAGGGCATTATTTGTAAATCTCACCATATCTCTGGAGGAAACCAACACTTTCCAGGAAGCCCTCAAAGACCCACATTGTCCCTTATGGCACTTGGAATTGATTTAATTTTACCTCCAGCTTTGGGCTTCCCTCATTGTTTGGTTATGGTTCATACGATTACTGGATAGACTGAATGCTGCCAGGGGTAAAACATCACACTGCTTCTCCTGCAGGCGAGTCGACTGGACACAGAGAAACCATTGCAGAAAATCAAAAACTGTCTTTTGTTCAAGGAAAGTCACTGGAAAGAGATTTTTTTCCCTCTGCTTTGAAAACAAGGATGATGCTGGATCTTTTCCAGGTAACATACTAGGGTAATATTGGAATCAGACTCTACAGTTTGATTCCAGAGATGACAGACATCCTTGCACTCTGAGATGGTGCTGGTACTAAGCCTGGTGATGTCAATGCTTGTCAAGTCACCTGATGGTGTGGACGGCTCCCAGCCAGGCCTGCGCAGCTGGCTAGTGCACTTGCTACCCTCGTTAAGCTGCCAAACACTAAAGATTGTATATGGACAGACCAAATACCTGCACCGACTTGGCTAAGTGACCAAATCTAGCCCTATGATGGCCAGAACAAGACCAAAGGCCTTTAATGCCAAATATTTCATAAGCTGTTCTTCCCACAGATTGGCAGGGACACATGGACACTGGAGATGTGGACCTGCCAGTGAGGAAGAAAAGGCAGAGCGAACTCCAGACTGGAAGGTCACAGGTTCCAACCTCACCCGACCTGTAAATTACACTGGTGTTTTTATTGTGTGCCGTGATAAAGTATGCAAATAGGTACAATGAACACTATCTGGCACACTTATCATCATAACTCGAGCATTATAAAAGCAATCCAAGTAACCAAAAATATTTGTATCCCCATGATACTTTGAAAAAAAAATTTGTTTTAAGTGATTCTCACCTAAATGGTCAGGACACTATGAATTTGGTTATCTGACATCCTCTCTTACCAAGTACTTCACTTTAAATGTCAGCCAATTTATAAACTGGGGCTCTTTTTTTCATAAAGTGGTACCAAGCAAATGTACTAGACAGGATGTAAAAAAATCCACTTGTATATAAAAATGCTAAGTTCTTTCTGGTGTTTAGGACTCTTTGCCTGGCAATTTTAACTCCTGATATTGAAAAGACAGTTTTGAATCTCTCCATGGTAATAGAATAAGAGTTCAATATCACCATGAAAGCATTCAGAGCACTTCAGTTAGAAGTCAATAGCCTTGCTTCTGTATTTGAAAACTGCTACATCCTGGCTTCCCTGACAGCCCCACAGGGAAGAGGCTTGCAAGATTTCTCATGAAACAAAAACGCTCTTTCTACATAAGACCACGCTGTGCAAGTAACGACTGTAATCTATATACTTCTTAAAAGGCAAGATAAATATATTCCATCCGATTAATGGAGGCCTATTTCCAAGAAGAAGAGACTGGTTTACTGGGGTGTGAGGAAATGGGCTTAGGTCTGTTCTTGTCTATGTATTTATTCTCATTTCAATCTATGTTCTTGTCTTCCTTTTCAGATCTCCTATTACTAAACTACTAACCAGATCTCTCTCCACAGTTACTCACTCAGATTTTAATATGTGAAACTTCTAGGGAGGTTACAGATTGGGGGGGAATGAAAGAACTCAAGAAATTTAACCCCCAAATATGAGTTCTTAGTATAAAGAGTGTTTTGAATTACAGGCCCTTTGAGGTCAAAAAAAGCTTTGGGTGGGCCTTTCCCTCTCTCTGCTTAAACCAGAAATACCTGATCAAAAGATCAAATGAGGCAACTGACTTCCCATTCTCTCCCTATTATCTCAATATATTGGAGGAAGGAGGATCAAGAATGTAATCAGATCTTGCCCAAATCATTTAAATATATTACCTGTCTCTCAGGTTAATTTAATTTACTCAGGTTAATTTAATTTGCTAAGAGACTAACAAGTCAATCTGTTTTTCCCACTCATTAATCCTAGCTCCATTTATTCTCCCTACGCAGAACAAACTATACTCCTCATCTCCCCCCTCCACTCTAAAAGGCATGTATAAAAGTATCTGGATCCCATTGGGACACCAGTAATCATTCTGTGATTCTCCCCATGTGCATGATAAATAAACTTTTTGTTTTATTTATCTGCCTTAATTGTGAGTTGATCTTTCAGCAATCTCTTGGGAAGAAAGTGCAAGTTTCCCCTTACCCCTACACCATGATTAGACCAACACCTAGAAAGAGATCAGAGAACATCTGCAGAGTCCAAAGCAGAGATGGAGAGCTCAGAGGCAGGAGGTCAGGACATGGGCATAAATCTCAGGGCGGGACCTGAACTCCCACAGGGAACTTGAGCCAGTCTTATCTCATTTTTAGGAGCAGTGGGAATCCTGTTGATTAGTGGGTTACAAAATAATGCTGTAACTGTGCTCAATGATTAAATAAATTATTCCAGTTCACAGGGATGCCTGGGCCAGCATCTCTGCTCACCCCTGCTACCCACCTCATCCTGTGGCTTCTCCCTGCCTGGGTGCTGCCTGGCTGGGGCAGGGCTGGCTCTGAACTCCTGCGTATCTCAGGATGTTGAGCCCCAGACCGAGGGTGGCCACACCTTGAATCTCTCCTCTACAGTGCCCCTCCTCACAGCTGCAGATTCTTGGTCTCCTCCCCAGCAAAAATGGTTGATGTGCAGGGAGTCCACGGAACCTGCAATCCCCACAATGGGCTTTCCCTGCTGGAGGGCTGCCTCTTACATGCATCACTCAGCTTCTGTGAGCAGCTGCTGCCCTCAGGGGTCTACGCCAGAGATGAGAGTGATTGGAATCACCTGCGTGTAGGTGGCAGGTGAATTCTTTATCAGTGTTTTGCACAGCACGCTTGAATCTATCCTTAAACTTCCATGGCACACTTTAATCGTGTTGATCAAAATAAAAGAATGTGCTTACTTTGCTTAGAACGTCTTACAAAAATAATTTAATTAATGATCTTTACAAATTTTCACGACATACCAGTTGGAACTCATTGCTCTAGGTTAACCACAGCTAACTGGCTCTGATTGCTTGTTCTGCATCAGATCTGCTTTAAGCTCATTGACTGTATTACCTTGGTAAATTCTCATAGGTAGAACCACTATTATCCTACTAAAAAGGGGAGGAAAGTGAGGCCCTAACTTCAAACACAAGGATTCCCTCTGAGAGTCAGTGTGGAGAGGCAAGGAGGCTGGGGCTTCTTGGCTGGTGGCCAATGTCCCTATCCAGAGACCCCTGGGCACATACCCTGGGCTTCATCTCCTTGCTTTAAAGTGGAACTTGGAGGAAGGAGAAAAGCAGAAGTTGAGTGGGACAAGCTGGTGGTCACAGGCACATTCTGGTCTGATGTGCTGGCCCAAGAGGTTCCAGCAGGGACACACATCTGCACACATAGCACCTTGCTCATGAACGTTTGGGAAAGGGGATTTGGGCCATCAAACAGCAAACACGGTTGCCAAAGGGGTTCAGTTAGAGAAGAGGATTAGTGAGTATTTGGATGAGGAAGTTTTCCACAAATCACTTGGCTTCTGGTGGCGAAGATTACTTGGGGATTGACCAAAGTTCTGTTGGGTAAGGCAGAAAGAGTCAGTGCAACATGGGGTGCCTTCCTGGCACCATGCTCCCCGAGACCCCAGCTGAGCCATATGCCAGTGCTGGGCCATGATGATGGGTTGCTCCCTGAGGGCTGGACTCTGTAGGCAAGAGCCCAAGAACTAGGCTGATGCCCCCTCTTAGGGCCAATGAGAGGCTGGAAGCTGTCAGGAGGCTCCAGCACAGTGGGCAGGTGCCCAGGCTGCAAGTTTGGCTTCATTCCTGGCTTCACCCCTGCTGGTTCCTCCTGCCTGAGCTCACCTTTCCCCCACATACACCATGATGCCTGTGCCCCCATCATGAGGTCCTAAAGATGAAGATAAGGGGCTTGTTAAGTATCCCACAGTCACCCAGCATGGTGAGAGCTCAGGTTTTTGTTACCCAAGGGCCCCAGCTCTCAGGGTCTGTGAGGTGACAGCCTAGGAAAAAAGGGCTCTGGTTCTGCAGCCCCATGCTGCCATCTGGAGGTCCCAGGGAAGGGAATTAAAGTGCCTGATGATGGCATGAAAATGAGGAACTCAGTAGTAATAGCATTAGCCATGAGTTCTTACCTAGGCACTGGCCTCCCATGTTACATGGCTTATCTCATTTAAAGGAGGAGATTTCTAATACTCAGTAGGGAAAGTAGTATGGCTACTTAGGTGGCCAGACAGATGACTTGTGCCATTTCACTTAATCATTACAACAATGCTGTCAGGTATTTATTCTCTCTACTACCTAGATACAGGTCAACAAGTTTCAGAGATGCTAAGTAACTTCCCAGGGTCACACAGCCCAGCTAGGATTGGAACCAAAGCTCCTGCTTGTTCCCCCATGTCATGTGCTTCCCCCAGAGGCTCTGGGCCTGCTGAGGGTCTGGCAGGGGTGGCAGGTGTGAGTCTCAAGGGAAGCCAAGGGCTGTGGTCCAGGACACACCCATTTTTGTCCCAGCTTCACCCTGGTCTCCTTTAGCAAGGACACTGGAGATCAGCCAGCTCTGAACAGATCCTGAGGGCAGAATCCCAACTTTACAGTCTTCAAAGTTATCCCAACATTTTCCAAATAAGTATTCACGTTCTCAGAGTCAATAGAAATGTATATTCTAAAGGCAAAGCCTGGGAGAAAATACACCATCTCTGGGAACTGTGATTAAAGAAACATTTAAATTTTCATCTTTATGCTTTGTATGTGTGGATTTTATATTTTTCCCAGTGCGTTTAACCTACATTGCTTTAAAAGTAATAGTACCATTGGAAGCAGCCTTAGAAATCATTTGGCCATAGTCAGCACTCAGTGTTTTCATGAAAGAAGAAAGGGAGGAATCCAGCCTGAGGAAACCGAGGTGTAGAGCGGGGAAAGATGTTCCTACAGTCACAGTTAGCCCGAGACTCAGGTCCCCAGACACCAGCCTGTTCTTTTCCTGCTCTGCTGACTGGTGCCCAGAATGGAGGCTGCAGGGTCAAGTGAATGGAGGGGATGCCAGGTGGGGTCACTGGAAAGTGGCCCAGACAGGTATGTGCTTTTGCCAAGTGGCCGAGACCTTTCCCATTTCTTCTGTTGGCTGTGAGGTTTGTCTGCTACAGAGGGAGCAGGCCCTCATCTTGCAAATCCCAGGCCAGGGCCTGTTATTATTTCCAGCCATGGGCCATATTTACTGCCCTGTCTCCTGATGATTAACAAAGTCTCCAGTTCTCACACCTGTGCCCTGAGATGTGCTGGGGGCGAGCATCTCACTTTGCTGCCAAGGTCCTTTGTATCTTAAGAAGGTGACGTCCCCCTGATTTAACCACTGTGGACCCCACTATATGCCAGAAACAGGATGAGGCTCTTTGACAACATCTTACTTCTCACAATAACCTTAAGAGGCAGCATCTTTTGTTTCCCCACTTCTAAGTAGGCTTATTTTTCAGAACAGTCTTAGGTTCACAGCAAAATTGAGCAGAAAGCACAGAGCGTTCCTGTAGCCCCTCTGCCCCTGGTGCATGCAGCCTGCCCTCCGTCAGGGCCCCACACTAGAGTGGCACATTTGGTACAAATGATAAATCTACATCAAGACATTATCACCTGAAGTCCAGACTTTTTTGTTCACTCTTGGTGGTGTATATCCTGTGACTTTTGACAAGAGGCTGCATTTTAAAACACAGGTTTTACAGAGATGGGGTAGCTAGGGCTAAATGTGAGGGCCTAGGTCACAAAGCCAGGAGGGGGCAGGGATCCAAGATTGGACCTGCCCGGCTTCATACCAGGTCACATTGCATCCTACTGAGGGCAGCCCGCGGCAGGCACAGCTGGCCGATGGACACCAACCTGGGGAGGCTCAGTGGCTGCCCTTGAGGGGCTCACAGTCTCCTAGGGTGACCGGTGCATCTGAGCTTGTTTCACTTGCATTCACAAGCCAAGAGCCGGCCGACACTCAGCGAGTTTTCTTGCTTATTGTGCTGATTGACTAGCATGACATGCAAGAGTTTATAGGGTTAACAGGCTGGCTCTTGAGACATTTCTGAATTTTCCCTTTTCTGGATGGGATTTACACCTGGCCATTCCTACAAGAACTCGGGGAAATTTATCACATACTATAACTTGGATGAGATGAAGGTTCCTATTGACACAGATCACTACACCTTGCCACGGTGCCATCCACGCTTTCCTCTCATCTCAGGGTGTCTGAGGAGGCCTGGGGCTTGGGATCAGCAGCTCCTTCTCCACACTGGGACATCTGTGAGCCCTCAGGGCAGTCTGTGCTGACCCTGCCCTCCCTGACCCAGGGCAGCAAGCACTCAGCCCTTTCAGGACTGGCCTGGTCTCTGAGAGCAGGCATGTGGACAGGGAGCTGTCTCCCTCTCCAAGGCACATGGCCTAGAAAAGGAACATGGCTTTAGAGTGCTCCATGCTCTGCCCCTTGTATCTGTGCCACCCAGGCGAGGCCTTCAGCTTCCTCATCTGATGTTCTGGTGTTAACCCTCATGAAGGGTTTAAAGCTTGGAGACAAGGGAGCACAGTTCCAGTCACAGGACAGGTGCTCTAAAGCTGGTGGCTCCCATCCTACACCAGGAGGGACCTCCTCTGGTGTACTCTACCCCTGAAATAACTTTTTTCCAGAAAACATGTCTTCAGGGGCTGCCAGGCAAGAAGCCAAGAAGTCCCAAAGCCCAGTTCTCCGATTTCCCAGACTGACAAATAGGAATCAATGTTGCCTTTGTTAGAGCTGTTACAACTTCATCACCCATAGAGCAGATCCATGCACCCTATTTGATTTTCATTCCAGAAACCCGGTACAATATTGACCTTTCCATGGGGTGCTGGGGATGAGAGAGCTTGTTAGCATGAAGTCCCTCCCCTCCCATCAAGGCCAGGCAGAACCTCCTTTCCACTTCTAGCCTGATGGAGACCAATGTTCTTCTCTTGGAGCATATTAGAAACTTCTAGGGAGGTTATCAAATAGAGGTTACAGATGTCTCTCCACCCCCTAAATCTACTACTTGGAGTCTCCAGATGTAGGCCCAAGAAGCTACTTCACCAGTTTGCCCAGTGATTCTGGTTTGGGAAAACTGCCTTAGAGAGCTCACGGGGCATCTGCCTCACTGTCTCCAAGGAGTGGAGTCCAAGAAACAATTCTGGGGAGGCTTGTGGGACTGAGTAGAGAAGGAGGGGTCCAAAGGGAGACCAAAATCTTACTGTCCTTAATCTTTTACAGCAAGAGGCATGTGGGGACATGTTACAAATAAATTCCCTTTGAATAGAAGCTAATCAATATCCCAAGAACTTTCTAGCATGGACAGACAGATGTGATCAAAGGTTACATCAACGTGGGTTATTTCAAAAAACAACTGATTAAAATCCCTCTGCCATGTTTCCCTTTGATGGATTTGATCTGTTCTAAAAAACAAAAAGCGGGAAAAGTTAGGATAGAGCATAGAGTTAAAAGTGCTAGGCACTAGGGACAAAGTAATCTGGGAAAAAGGTAAGAATTATTGCTGGCCACGAGCACTGCAAACAATACTCACTAGACACAGCATACTATCCCAGCCCTGAGTCATATATTAGCAGTGATAAGACAGAAGGGCCTTAAACAAGATGTGTTAGGAGTCCAATCATGCACTTAAAGAAAAACTACCTTTTTTTTTAACCTTTACTCTCTGAAACTTTCCACTGTGCTGTATTTTCTCATGCCTGAGATTTCAATAAAAACCAGTGAGGAATATTGGAGGGGGCTGCACCCTTGTCTCTCCATGTAGAGGCCTCGCTGGTATTGGCCTTCCTGGGTCCCTCAGTTCAGTGTAAATTGACTGAGTAGGTGTTATTCATTTGCGATGAGTCACACAGAGGCTCTGTTAACCTGGTGTGCAATGCATACTCTAGAGCAGATGAGCTGTGAAAAAATTTAAAGATTATTAATTGAATTATTTTCAAAAGAAGTTCAAACCACAGTAAGTATATTCTTTTTACATTTTTTTTTGGATCAACATGAATTTAAGTGTGCTATGGAAGTTTAACTATAGGTTCAAGTGTGTTTGAGATTAAAAAAAAAAAAAGATTGAGAAACACCACTCTAGAGTCACACATGTCATGTAAATACCAGCTCAGCCACACATTAGCTGCATATTCATCAGAGTCTCAACATTAAAATGGAAATGCTAATACCTATTTCAAAGAGTCGTGAAGGAGATTCATTGTGAATAAGAGTTTCGCTAGAGAAACGCATGGCCTGGCATAAAGCAGGTGTACTGTTACCAATATACTGCCTCTGCAAATCCACCTTCTTTGCTTTGCTTTGTAAAACTGGAGCTGGAAGCTGCAAACATGTCTTTTGAAGCTGCTACAAGGTCAGACTCTGTCAATAGAGGGTACTAGAGAGACACTGCAAGGCTTGGCAGAGGAGGAGTTCCTCTTCCTGGCTCCAGCCTTTCTTTTATTCTTCCCACAGTGTGATTGCCAGTAGCACGTGGGAGGTCCGGTGAAACTTTCACCAGAGAGTTTCTCCCCGACCCAGCAGGGGCCTCATGCATTCTAGCTCCAATCCACCGCACCCTAGGTGAACTTCTCCACGGCTGGGTGGTCTGTAACTGATCTGTCTCCCACAAGATCCCAATCACATCCACATTCTCACTTCCTTCTCTGGGTATCTCCCTCAGCCCTAGACATACCAGCTGCTTACCACATTTACTATTTCTGTATTCCTTAGAGTCCTCTGTTGCCCAGCCTAGAAGTTAAGTACTTTTAACTAGTTAATAGTTCCTTATATTAAATTTTCCTTATTCAAATCGCTGGTGTGATTTTTGTCTCCTGACTGAACTCTATTATGTAGCAGGTATTTAGAATGGTAGTTCACCCGTCCTCCAACTCTCTAAAAGTCTTTTTACACACACTATTTAATGGCAAGGGAAAATCACTACACACCACCAGAAACCATGGCAACTCTAAAGTTTGCATCTCCAAGCTGAACAGATGTCTTCCTTCTTTAAAATGTTCTAGACTGTTACCACTATATATCTTGGCAATGGTCGCAGGGCTGTCCAACATGCAGCATGCTGATTATTTGAAGACTTTCTGCTTACTGTGGTGTTGGGTTTCGGGAAAAATATGCTCAGATGCTCAGAACATTTTTTTTTTTTTGTCTCATCAACTTTCATTAGTGTTTGCTTATTTAATGTGTGACCCACGGCAACTCTTATTCTTCAATTTGTGGCAGAGAAGACAAAAGGTTGCATATCACTGGCTATAGGGGGAGCCACAAGGGACAAAGGGCAGGAGAGCAACACGGCCTCCTCCAGCGTCATTGCAGAAGGCAGCAAGGTCTTCCGTAGAAGCCAGGCAGTGCTGACAGAGACACTAACTTGAGAGAGATTGATAAACACAGACCAAAAAATGGTGATAAGGAACATGACTCAAGGCAGAGAGCCCAGGTTTTCTAGGATAAAAATAATACGGAACTCACATGAAACTGAACAAGCTCACCTACATCCTTAGCCACATGAAAGTGACCTCCACCCACAGCAGCTCCCCTTTCCCACCTTTGCAGTTTGTTGGAGTGTAAATAAAGGGGGTAAAATTTGTTTAAAATATTGTTCTTTAGGGATATCTGAATCCTGTATAAGTTCCCAGCGAGAGGGCACAATTCTGTTACCCAACCTGAGCAAAACCAGGTGAACTGTGCCCCACCCCTAACAGCACAAACAGACTTCTTTCTGCCTGTTTTTGTCACTTTCTGCCACCTAAACAGATGGCATAGAGTCAGCCCTTGGATGTACCATCTGTGATCGGTGTCCTGGCTGTATGGCCCTGCCTTAGGGCTGTGTGCAGGTGGGTGTGTGCACAGCAGTGTGCATGACTGTGTGGACAGACCCCCAGGCCTGAGCTCCGGGTTGCTCCCAACTGGCAGGTCTATCCTGTCCTCCATGTGGGTCTAGGACCCCTGACTATATACTAGAAACCATGGCAGAAACTCAGGTAACAAGGGAGTTAGAAGGGAAAGATTTAGGGGTCAGGACAAATCCCCAGTTGGAGAAACTGACTAAGGTCAGAGAGGCAGTTGCAAGTCTGAGAGTATAACTCAGGCTTTGCCCTACTCACGCTGTGGGTTAGTGTTGCTGATTTGGCCATAAGGAGGGTGGACTCCGGCGAGCTGGCCAAAGGTGCTGAGCAGCAGGGCTGGGAGGTGATTAGTAGAGATGGCCACTAGATGTCACTGTGTCACCATTACCTACAGCTGCAGAGTGGCCCAAACTTACCTGTTGTGTTTAATGCTAATGGCCAAGCCCAGGTGAATGGAAGGGGGTTTTAATTTCCACTGCACAAACATCATAAGATAGGCAGCTACACCCAGACCAAGGGAGGAGAGCACAGCCTCAGAGAGCTGTTGCTGAATTGCTAGAAGCGCTTTTGTTTTGCCTAATTGTTGCTCCCCCAATGATTGCCTGGTAGAAAGTTAGGACTGGGCTTCCCAAGTTTGTGACACAGAAGAGACTTTAGAGAGTTTCAAGTCCAGCCCTTCATTTTTGCAGAGGGATGCCCAGAAGGAGAAGGTCCTTTCTCTCAAGGCACACAGCTGGATGGAGGCCACACCAGGATGGGAATCTCAGACTCCAGGGCCCTTCCTCAGGGTTCTGCCCTCTGCCCCCCTCCCTGTCTTTACACTACACATGCTCAGCCATTCAGCCTCTTAACATTTAGTGAGCACTTACTATGTGCTGTTTCTCTTCTGTATGACTGAACAGAACTGGAAACTTAAAAGACACAAGCTGACATGGAAAATCAGTGACCAAATCAGGTTGATTGGAGATCACAGCTGGGAAGCTGGTGCCAATGTCCTTCCCCTGGCCCAGAGTACTTACCCAGGTCATCCAATCTGTATGCAAATAATGGGAGAAGTGACATGAGGATCCAGGCAAAAATGAAGCCAGAAGGAGATGACGGAGCAATTTCACAGACGTGGCAACTTGAACAGGACAGTATATGTTCAGCTGGGCTGCCTGGGGCTCCTCCTGCTAAGGCCACATTGGGTATCCAGTGGGCAGGAACCCTGGGGAGGTGGAGAATTTAAAGCTGCAACAACTATGACCATCGGAGGGAAGTGTTTTATCACCTCTGCCTGGTCAAAAAGGCCATTCTTCAAGCACTGAAAAAAGTCAATCTTTTTAAGGGACCCAAAGAGTATTTAAAATAAGAGGGTATGGCCAGGTGTGATGGCTCATGCCTGTAATTCTAGCACTCTGGGACGCTAAGGCAGGTGGACCGCTTGAGCTCAGAAGTTCGAGATCAGCCTGAGCAAGAGTGAGACTTAGTCTCTACTAAAAATAGAAAAACTAGCCGAGTGTGGTGGCACATGTCTGTAGTCCCAACTACATGCTGAAGCAAAAGGATCACTTGAACCCAGAAGTTTAAGGTTGCTGTGAACTATGATGCCACAGCAATCTAGCCTGGGGCAACAGAGTGAGACTCTGTTTCAAAAAATAAATAAAAAATAAATGAGAGGGTAAGTGCAGAAAAGAGAAAGATATGTCAGTTCAGACTTAAAGTTGTTCTCTCAGAGGCAGTCATGTGGTCATTTTTCCCATCTTCCCTGCTACTTCAGCAACTATATAGTTGACACAGCTGCCAAACTGGAGCCCCGTCCTGGTGTCCAACCCCCTTTCATATGGCCCCTCTCCCATTGTTGGTCCAGAATTGTGCAGAGCTTTAGAAATCCCCTGGGGGCATTAGATAGGCTCAGAAAGAATGGTTTAGAATCTGGTTTGCGATGTCCTTGTCTGTGCAGCCCCAATCCAGTCCCCCTGCCCTTCCCATCCTTCGCCAGGCCCAATTACCCATTCTGCACTCATTGTCCCAGACACAGCCATCGCCTGCTTTGCCGCAGCCCAGTGCCACTGCTGTGCTCAGTATTGACCATTCTGCTGGGATATTAAGCACTTTTAGCTTGGCTGGGGAATTGTTAATCAACGACCTTGTCAGAGTGATGGATTCTTCTTTAAAACTTGCTTAATTAGCTTGTTTAGAGCTAAAAATCAAGCAGGACATCAGTTTTCTGGGAGCTGGGAGGTAGTAGGACAGGGGCGATACTGCAGGCAGCAGAGTGTGGCTGGCGTGGGGCGATGGCCGGAGCAGGCCCACACTGGAATTCATTAGGCACCTGGCGGTCACCCTGCTTGCTTCAGCCCACAGAACTGCCACCTTTCAGTGCAGTTGTAAAACCAGTGATTCCTCGAGGGTCACCCAAGGACCACTTACATCACCTGGAGAGCTTTGAAATGCAGATCTCAGGTCCACTCCCAGACTTTCTCGATCAGAATCTCCACTTTACCAACTTATCAGAATCTCCACACTTTACCAACTTATTCAAGGTGATTCTTACACACAACAAAGTTTGGGAGTTGTAACCCCAGAGGTTTCAGATTAGAAGAGTTGAACAACTCGGTCAGCATTGGGCAAGTCAGTCCCTTTGAGAAGTTATTGTGCATCATGGGGCTTTGTCTCCAGTACTTCCAGCAGCACCCAGAGACCCCAGGCTGCTGCTTCCTGTTTCCGGCTTCTATTTCTGTCTTGTCTCTCCCACCCACTGGTCGTTCTGCTCTCAGCAGAGCCTCTCTGTCTCCCATCCACTGTCTGAAGTTTCCTAGCTCTGCATCTCCCTTCCTTCTCTCCCTCCATTTTTCCCATTTCCCCATGCTGGCTCTTGTCTCTTGGAATCCGACGTCCTTTACGCCCCTTTCTGTAGTCTTTGGCAGGGGCTGAGACCCTGAGAACTACCCTTGCCAGGAGAAGTCCAGATGCATTTTAAGTCCCACCGATTAGGTGCCCTTGTGTGACACCTGGAAAGCAGACAGGTAGACTTTGGCAGATGTGTGGTTTTGTCCTCCAAATCACTGACCTTACACTGTAGGAAGCTGTGACCATTGTGGCAGCTCCCAGTAGCATATGGCTAGGGTGGTGGGGGCAGCTTCTTTGTTCTCTGAAAGTTAGAGGTGAGAGGCCTGCCTTCACTCCTCCAGCCAATCCACTAGTTTTGTAAGTGTCTCATTCCTTGTATTAAATCCCTTTCTTTTTGAAAATACCTTGAGTGGTTTTTGTTTTCCTGACTAGACCTGCCTGATAGGATCTGTTTCTTCCCTCCCATTTAACCTCTTCTATTCTATACGCTCTCCTCTTTTCTTTTTTTTTTTTTTTATTTATACATGTATTTTATTATTCTTCATTACCTTATTCCCCCCCGACACCCCCCAGTGGTAAGACAGAATTTATTTACATAAAAGAATACAGAAAACACTAAAGCTCCTGGTAGAGGGAGAGAATTCTAGTGGGGAGAGAGAAGCTCTCTCCGTTTCTCTCCCGGTCTTTCCCCATCTTCTCCTTTAGGCCTTTAGTCTCAGGGTATATATAGGTGTATGG
>CAUYON010046881.1:0-33232 GCA_963573935.1 Arctocebus calabarensis
TCATGATATCCTCAAAAACAAGAAATTCTTCCTCCTAAATTTGATGCCTACAAATATATATGATTTTGAGGGAACACTTTTACACTACTGGAGGGACTGCAAACTGATACAACCTTTTTGGAAGGACGTATGGAGAACTCTCAAAGAACTCAAGCTAGACCTTCCATTTGATCCTGCAATCCCATTACTAGGCATCTACCCAGAAGGAAAAAAATCCTTTTATTATAAGGACACTTGCCCTAGGCTGTTTATTGCAGCTCAATTTACAATCGCCAAAATGTGGAAACAGTCTAAATGCCCACCAAACCAGAAATGGATTAACAAGCTATGGTATATGTACACTATGGAATACTATTTAGCCATTAAAAACAATGGAGACTTTGGCCTTTGTATTAACCTGGATGGAAGTGGAACACATTATTCTTAGTAAAGCATCACAAGAATGGAGAAGCATGAATCCCATGTACTCAAGTTTGATATGTGGATAATTAATGACATAGTGGTTGGGGGGGAAGGGGAGAGCAGAGAGAGAAAGAAGGAAAGAGGGGTGGGAGAGAGGGAAGGAGCAAGGGGGGTGGGGTCTTGGTGTGTGCCATGCCTTTTGGGGGCAAAACACTATTGTAAGAGGGACTTTACTCAACAAATGCAATCAGTATAACATGGTTTCTTGTACCCTCAATGAATCCCCAACAATAAAAAAAATATATATATATATGATTTTGGAGTGCTGATTTTTTCTTTTATCACTTGGTAATTTTTGAAATATAAATAGAGCTCTATGTTGTATCAGGTTTGATTGTCAAATGAAAGCACCGAGCGTGACATCACCGCCAGACGAATAGGCTCGCCTACCCCACAGGAAGCACACGCCCAGGACTACATGGGCCTCTCACAAAAATACCAATTTCTACCTTGTCATTCCCTCTATAATTAAAATTAGATGATCTGTTTCCTTCAATGCCATGAATATTCTTTGGGACATGACACTTCTGATCTACGTTCATGTAACATGATTAAGAGAAAAGGTAGGTTGTTTTCTATTTTTTTAAATTTCAGCTTAATATAAGGGTACATATGATTAGCTTTCACTATCTGTGTTTTTAAGAGTCTATGTCTGGCCAGTTCCAGAGGCAACTCTGTGGAATCAACCAGAGGCTGCCAAAGAGTGAAGTCATGCCGTGGGTGGAAGACAGTCTATGACATTTTAATTATTAAAAAATTCAAAAATCAACACACCTGATGAATTTTAAAAGAAGACTATAAGACAGATTTTTTTTACTTTTCTTGCTCTAACTTGTACTTCCCTTTCAAAATATGCAGTCTATTATCCTGAGGGTTATTTCAAAATAGATTCACAAAATCACCATCCCCTTAAACTACCCAGGTCACCTTGTTTCTCATCTTTTGGCACAGAGGCAAGTTTTACATAAAGAGCTCCTGACACACTGGAGATGGCTCTTAAAGCTTTTCAGAGGAGACTGAGCAGACTTCCTCTGCCTTGCTGACTACACACATTATTACATCTGGCCTACATCTCCACTGCGGTAATTGAGAGTTACTTCTTGGCTCTGCAGCTTCAGAAGAGAGAGATGATCACTCTGGAACGTCATATTCAAGATACCAAAGCTACTGCTGAGAATGCGTGAAAATAATCATTTGGCTTTTACTTAAATAAATCATAAGTTACTCTCACTTATAAAAGTAACTGGCCTTGGTACTTAGAACTTAAGTTTGCAATAGAGTAGTAATATGAAAAGCCAATGCAAGAGAGTCCGTAGATGGTGGAAGGATCTGAACTGAGCTGCTCAGATAGACCGTTGGTCTTCCCACCATGACACCGACTGCTATGATTGCAAAGTTAGAGTCCTTCTGTGCTTTATGTGTAATAGGGAGTCAGAAACTGGTAACACATCATCACAGTACAGTTCAGTATTGCCTCTTAAAATTCACTCACCTTGTTCAGTATCTGCTAGAAATATTAGTTATCAGTGTAATTCAAAATGATCCTCACAATTCTTCCTAAGTTTAAGAAATGAATAGGGAGAAAGCATTTCTTACATTTCTGGGATCCAACTGGAAAAACTCTGAATGGTTAGTTATATATCCTTAAGTCTTTGGTGAAAATGTGGGCCAAATTACAACTCAAAAACAACCACTGAGGTCAATGCTTATCTTCTACTCCCTTAAAAGAAGTATCTAAAATTATAAACTGGTAGAAGCATTTTAATATATTTTAATTTGGTGGGTGATTTGGAATTATTGCCCCTAAAGCCATCTTGGGGCACATGGTACTCAGGCAGACACACAGGATCACTTTGTCAATGATGACCGAAATACGCACACCACAGGGTCTATAAGGGCAGATGTGATGTGCACCTTGCACAGTGGTAGTCTCTGTGCATGTGGTAGGCACGTACTAAATTACCAGATGAATCGAGGAACCCAATGGGCTTTTAAAAATTAAAAATGCATTTTATAAGTTTGGGGGCATGAGAATGTGCCTTGCAGGTCTCCCGACAGAGAGAGATTAATTAGACAAGTATCAGGTGCTGGGCTCTGAAATCCACCCTCATGCTGTCTGAGGGCCATGCTTGCCATGGGCTGCTCCTGACAGAGGCTGAGGGCAGCAGGCACTCTGAGGTAGACTTATCCCCAGGAAATGAGCAGCTCCTCTGAAGGCTGACTTTAATTCAAGGGCTCCCCAAAGACTTTACTAAATCCTTCTTGGACTGCCCAGTGGTCTGATTTTCCCTCCCTCTCTCTTTCACTCACACACAGAATGGCATGGCCACCCAACGGCTCTAGCAGCCTCAGCAGCTATTACACAAGGGTTCCCTTAATAAAATCCTTACATGTTTAGCCCTGTATTGGCTGTTAGTTGGAAGACCTGGACTAACACAGTCAGTAACTCTTTAATAAAACATTAACATCTTTATTTCTATATTAATCTCATATTCATTTACAAAAGAAGAAATGAGTAGTTACATTTTGAATGTTATTCCACTGTTGGGTTAATACCATGTCCCTTATAGAATACATATCAGTTTCCCAATTTTTTTATAATATATTGAATATATTTCACCTCACAATGGCATAATATCTTGCACATAAAACTTGCTTAATTAATACAATGTCTTGATATCTGTGCTTGCACCACTAGCTCACGGTGTATCCTTTGACGGCGTCTGTTGCACTAACACAGAGTTGGAGGGGTGGAGACTCCTCCAGCGCGATCAGTGGCACATGATTTAATTCTGTGAATAACAACGGTCATGTGCAAATGTAGGCTTAATGTAGGACAGAATGGGGTGCAGAGTCTTCCTTCAGCCCGAAGTTCAGCAAAGAAGTATTTGGGCAGACCATCTCATCTCAATGAACTTGGCCCCACCCTCTAATCCCTTCATCTCCGCCTCTTCCTGAATCTCAGTAGGGCTCTCATCTCATCTTTTCTTCAGACACCTGCAATCGGACCCACCCATGGTTCTGGGCCATAGGGAAACAGACAGACTCCGCAGTTAAGAGAGTTTGGTTTGGCTGTGGTTGCTGCTTGCATGTCTGTTTAGATTTTCTTATATTTTCCTGGCTTCCTACATTGTGCTGGAGTTATCAGTGCAATGAAACCCTCCGACATTTTTTAATGATGTTCAGAAACACCTTAGTTACATATCCAAAGTTAAACAGCCAATTCATAGAGACTACTGTCTTCTACAGTAGCCTGAAAGAGCTATAAGTATTTCCCAATGTCAAATATGAAATAAAAAATATATCCTGGCTTGGCACCCATAGCACAGTAGTTATAATGCCAACCACATACACTGAGGCTAGCGGGTTTGAATCCGGCCCGGGCCAGCTAAACAACAACTGCAACAAAAAATAGCCAGGTGTTGTGGATATTTATATATCTCCTATTTGGGTTTTAACTGAAGGCTTAGCCTTTTTTCCCATACATTTGAAGTTTAGTCTAAAGCCAATACTCATGTGTGCATAAGCCTTATCTGTTAATTAGATATCAGGGGACAAGATCTGAACATACTTTGAAGCTTTACAAAATAAAATAGAATCACAATTTTGTGCCAAATGTGTCATTGACTATATATGCATCCTTAGAGCAAATGAAACACATATCAGTCTTAAACAGCTGGATTCATATAATTAACACTGTGAGATTCAGTTGGAATATTTAAGTTAAGCTTCCAAATATCTAAGTAGTACTCTGCCCATATTTTTATATCCACTATAGATAGTGGGAAAGCATTGCAATTCGTGATATTTCCCCTGCTTGTCTGTAGAATAAGAACACACAATCTTAGTTCACATCACATTACTTGAAAGTCTATAAATATTTATAAACTTAACTATTAACTTTCTCAGGGGCCAATATTTTGGTTATTCACTCATGGGTTTAATCAAACTTTCTCAAGGTTCTGAGATTATGTACGGGGAACATAAAGAACGATTAATAGAGCTACAAATAACTGAAAAGGTCAAAAAATAAGATTCCATTTCCCATTGACTATCTTGGATGAAACATTCCAGGTTAGCATCGAATATCAGACTAAGAATGAAAACCAGAAGACAAGAAGCTCCCTCCACCAGCCAAACAACATGAAATGTCAATACTCTTTATAATTTATTTATAACTAAAAAGAAAACATCTTTCGAAATTTACTTTCTTGTTTTTCATTTAGTCCTTGTTGGTAAATGTAAAAAATATGCAAATGTATTTTGATGCTAAGATGGCAACAGCAGATTTCTAAATCGGTTCCATCATCAGAAGTCACTGATGGAAACAGGTTAGAATTACAAGGCGTGTCAATTGAGCCCGAGGCGTGTGCGTCTGCCATAGGACTCCTCTGATCCACGTTCATGCATCATGGTTAGGAGAAAGGTCATTTCTTTTACTTACCTAAAATCCTGCCCAGTACCAGAAATTTGACTGCGCTGAACTCTCTGCCTGATGACAGCTGGACTTGCCTCCTCGTATCCTCGTCAATCTACAAAATTATTACATGAGATATAAACATCCAAGTGGATGCCATTTTGCTGAGAAGACAGGAAGCACAGTAAAACAAAAAGACGGTAAATTAAGCAATTGTGAGCATGGCCCCAAAGGTTGAAAAGATAACAAACGTTGAAGAGTTATATATCTAGAAAGGTTTCTCTACACTATTTTTATACTACCCTGAGATACTGCACCCCACCATCTCTCCTTTCTATTGCCTTGTTTTCATCCATCATAGAGGGAATCCAAAATTGAAAAGCCAGAGAAAAGACAATGAGTTATTTTTCACCTCAATACTTTCACTTTGCATGGTATTTTTACTTAAGTTAAGCAACTAAGAAACTTTCTTGTACACAGGGCACAAAAACAGTGGGCTTTTCTTCAAAAACAAGTTGAGTGCATAATTCCTCTTTCTTTGCTGTGGGTCACACTGTTTTAAAAAAATTATTCTGATATTGCAATTATTATTTTCTGTAATAGAACTTTTACTGAATTTATATCCATCTAAAGTAAATTGGTTTTACCAGAATACCAGTGGCCCTACCATTAGGATACTGTGATGTGACATCATTCCGCTACTAAGCAAAGTAAAATAAGGAAAGGTGGCATCTTAAGTGTCAGATATTAAGAACGTGTTAGATAGGATCTTACTGCTTAAAGAAACCTGACCACATGTGATGGCCTGTCTGTGACAGAAGACCACTGAAAGGACCTCTGTTTACTGTATTCATTATCAAATTTCTGCTATAGGTCCTGAGGAGATACCATCATAACCTTTGCTTCTTTGAATTTATTACCTCCACAAAGGCCACTCCTCCTTCTCTGTTTATCTCTACGTGGTGGAGTTGTCCATCAGCCATGTTTTTATAGTCAAAGTTAACAACATCAGGTTCTTGATGTCTATTTAGCTTGTACCGTATCTGCAAACTTCCTAAAGTGGAAAAAAGATTATATTTTTAGTAAAAATTGTATTTTAAGAACCACTTATAAAAAAATCAGAGTCCTTTTGTTGTTATTTATTCATTTGAAAGATACCTTCTAATCATAATTCTTAGAAGTTTTGAAATGAAATTGCAGTATTGCATTTTCAAAATCAAGACCAAACACGGTGCTCAGGAATAGTCTCTTTCCTGCAAATCTTTACTTTTCTTTGCTAAAGGTAAACTCAGACTAAGCGTATGCACATCTCTGTAGTAGCCTCGAACTTAAAAAGAAAATATGGTTAAGTATTTCTGAAATTCCAAACTATTGCATAATATTCTAATTATATTATTTCTATGATCTTTAAAAAATATATTTCACACTCCTGAAATATAATTGATTAATGAAATGATAAAAAGCAAAAATACTTTTACTAAAGATAAGACGTACATCCAAGTGTACATAATCATAGACTTTGAAATGAAATTAGAGCAACGTGAATTAAGTTTTAAGCTAAATTTAGCACCAGAATTAATATTACTCATTTAATTGCCTACAGAGATGGCAATTAATAAATTTCAAAGGTTATTCTCCAATTTAACAAAGAAAATGTCCTAACAGATAAATTTCAAGCTTAAAATATATAGTGTAGATAAAGGTACTGACTGAACAACATTATTCTTTTTTTTGGTGTTCAGCATCCTTGGGCCACAATTCAATGGTTGAAATGATATATTTATATGCTTATACGTTTGTTTATTTTTATCACTCAGAGGATTTATTTCTAAAATATTTATCTTTCATCCGAATGCAGGAAAGATAAAAATAGTAAGTGGCTTTCTGTGATTAAGTTTCTGCAGCAAAAGTATTTCCCAGTCTCCACACCCTTGCCCTCCATGGATATACCATTTTTTCCCAGATTATTTCATTGCCTAAAATTAGAACTGATAGGTAGTCTTATGGGAATCCTCTTATGCTTAATGCTGGCTTGTTAATACTGCCTTAAGAAGATGTCTTGTCTTTGATTTGGGTATAACAAGACATCTGATTTCAAAATGAACCCCCAAACCAATATCAATGTTCATAGGAAGTGGTCAAGAGCTTCTAGTAATGCTAAAATACAAAGCAAAATTTTGCACTGCATATGCAAAACTATCATAATTACAGGGAGATAAAGGCATCTTAATTATTTGAAATAATCTTTTTAGATTAAACTTATAGGACAGTAATAAAAAGCAATATGAAGACAAAAACAGTCACATTCTTCTTTCTCTGCTTGCAGTTTCAGAAGAAAGAATGTGGGAACCATCCATAGAACTGCTTTCCTCATGTTTCAGTTCAATCTTCAATCTCTCATCTAAAAAGCACTCACCATTTCTGGCAATGATAACGGAAAGGTATTCTTTGTACGAAGAGCTCACGAAGAGCAGCAAGCTTGGTGTCCGTGTTGTTCGGAAGCTAACTTTGATCGTTTCTCTGTTCAGCTTCATATCACCATGAAAGGAAGCAGCGTGGGAGCTGGAGTTTTTACTTAAAAAATAATTTTCTTGAAAACTGTAAATCACAGATGAGCCAGATTCAAAATATGCAGAAATCTCTGAAATAACATGGATATTTCATGTTCAGAAAATTCAAGGACAGGTCTTAACTATTGAACTGATTTTTAATTCTTTGAAATTGTGAATTGCATAGCTAGAAAAAATAACCCTACACTAAAATAAAATAACACACTAAATTAACAGAGCTTTCAAATTGATCTTTAAAATGCCTCTTTGTTAAGATGACACATTATAAACTCACTAGTATAATTTTACAACTGAAAGCTAAATGCTTTCTTATTTGAACTCAGACGTAAGCCAGAACTCTCATCTTTCACCTCCTTGATCACCACTTTCTTATTTAAAGTTTAACTTTTAGCTACTATTTTGCTGGTAGGATTCAGTAGTCTGCCAATAATAGTCAGAAAAGAAGAAAGTTTGAGGGATTCTCTTCCCTCTTAGGATCAGCAGGCAGAAAATTTTGCTGTATGGCTAAACTTTTTCTCAAATTTATTGTTCACTATGAAAAGAAAGACAATTGATATGAAAAAGGGAAATAGAATCAACAAAATAAACTGTCTAGCCTCTTTTAAAACATTTTATCAATGCATAGTATTTCCACTGAGTGAGATTCACGTTCCAAATTCTCTCTCTGTCACATACGGGCATGCGCACACGTACACCCCCCAAATATGTATGAAAATGAAGATAATGGTAGAATGATGGTGAAAATAATTGGTTTTGAACCTGCTTCTGTCCTTTACTATAAAAGTCTGGTTGTTGAGTACCGATCGTGGGTGATGCTTGAGTGATATGGCAATGTCTAGACTCCCTTGCAATTCAGGGCTTTTTTGCTTGTTTTATTGCTTTTATTACCTGTAATAAAGTTTTAATATCCAATATAACATAAGTATACAGAGTAACATTTCTGATTGCACTTAGCAAGATGAGCTGGAAGTTATTCATATTCAGAAAACGAAGACATGTTCTTACAAAGGGGTCTTAACGTTTATTCTAACCTTAAATGTGGGAAGGCTCTTGGAATGGAGGCAGCCATGTGTGGTTACTGTCACAGGCTTATTTGCAAATTATAGCTTATTTCTGAAGAAAGCAGATGACTGAAAAGTGTACTTTGGCCAACTTTTCATTAACTCATCCAGTGCTTTCTTCGCAAATCAGAAGCTGGCTCAGTGTGGAGCCAATTTTTAAAGCTAGCCTCTTTCAGAACAAGTTTCAGTAGCCCAGATACATTTAAGTAAAGAAATTGAATTTAAATTGGATGTCAGTTTTCTATGAAGTGCAATAAATTTTATATACTCATAGGAGCCTGTCCAGAACTTAGCTCTACACTCATTCTTTCTTCTTTCCATGACACAGACCAGTGAATGAGAGAAGCTGACAAACGTTCTGCAGTCTTATTTTTCTTATTTTTCTTGTAGGTATCAATATAATGTAAAATAAAAAGTCTCAGTGTCTCTATTTTGTTATGCATCGATGGAAAAATACTTAATGGAAAAGTTATTTATATTACCAGCCAAAGTATTTGTTTGGGGAAAAAAAAAACAATAAAAAAAACTGGAAACAATGCTTCGTAAATTCTGCTGTGTTGTTGAGTATCAAAAACTATGATAATGCTTTTAATGATTTTAAAATACAGAACTGTCCGATGGGACCGGTCACTGAGAGCCACATTATTCAAAGAGCATCAGCATTAGGTGGAAGGAAGAAGGCTGAACAGGTAAGGCTTTAAGACACCCACCGGTGTCTATTTGTGATACAACAAACACTAGGTTTTCAAGAATCGTGTCAATAAGCTAAGTAATGAAATATGACTGGCATTACACAGATACTCTGCAAAAGAAATTTAGGAATGGAAGTATTTTTGTTTCAAATAGCTACACAGAACAGAACTGCCAGACGTTTGATTCAGATTGCACACGTTTTTCTGTTACAGTGTCTGATGTCACACTTACCATTGGAGCAGAATGGCCCTGTGTATGCGGAGAAAGTGCAATCGCAAAGGAACCCACTGGGCCTTTCTCTGCATTTCCCTCCATTGCGGCATAACTTTCCATAGCTGCTACAATGTCCCCTACAACCTGGCTGCACCTCTGGAGTCACCTGGGCTCTTTCTTCCAAATCCAAGGTCATTCCATTCAACTGCAGAGCCCGAATGCAGCCCAGGAAGCCTCTCTGTCGGGTGGCCGTCCCACCTAAAAGGGAAATACTGCAAATGGAAACACGTTCCTAGGTGTTTTATTCAGGATTTAAAGACCAGACAAAACTGAGGCCTTACAGAGAATAGCAAAAATTAGATAAGCAAAAAGAATTTTGGAAACACTATTCATCATCAAAAATAGACATCAAGAATATAAAACATTAATTTTCTAAGTTGAATGTGTTACATATTTTTCTAAGATCTATTAATTTTTTTAGTCTCTTCTTCTTGTTGTTTAATTCCTCCTACTCAATCTCCTGCCATTCATTTTTTTCCCATATGGCTGTCAAGTTGTTTATTCTTTGTGTGTGTTTTTTAAAGAAATTTAATAGACATACGATAATTGTACATATTTATGGGGTAAATAGGGATGTTGTAAAACATACAACGTACAGTGTTCAAATCAAAGGTGATGGGCATATCCATCATGTCAAACATTCTCCATTTCTTTGTGTTGAGAACAAGGTCTTCCTTCTAGCCACTTGAAACTGTGTATCATTGTAAACTACAGTCATCCTCCAGTGGTACAGAACACCAGAACTTATTTCTCCTATCTAGCTGTAATTTTGTATATTTTAACAAATCTCTTCCTACAACCCCTTTCCTCTTTTACTGCCTCCGGTATCCTCTCCTCTACTTTTTACTTTGATGAGATCAACTTTCCTTAGCTTCTACACGCATAGACGTATGAGGGAGAACACGCAATATCTAACTTTCTGTTCCTGGTTTCTTTCACTTAACATATGCCCTTCAGTTTCATTCACGCTGCTGTAAATATGTAAATGACACAATTTTTCTTTCTTTCTTTCTTTTGCTGAACAGAATTCCATTGCACATATATGCCACATCTTCTTTATCCACTCATCTGTTTCTGGGCACCTAGGTGGATTCCGTATGTAGGCTCCTGGGACCAGTGCTGCAATACGCGTAGGGGTGCTGATGCCTTTTCCGTATACTGATTTCCTCTCCTTTGGACAGATGCCCAGTTGTCGGATTGCTGGATCGCATGGTAGTTCTATTTGTAGTTTTTTCGAGGAACTTGCCATTCTTGACATCAATTTCTTCTGCCATTATTCTTGGGACTTCTCTTTTTTTCCTGCTCGCCAGACCAGAGTTGCTACTCGCCTTAGCGTCACGGCTTCCCACTCTGCTGACTCAACTCAGTGAGTTCCCAGAGCTCAACATACTTGGCAAGATTTTTTTGGCATCCTTGCTGGAGATTCCTTTCCTGAGTAAGGCAACATACAGTCTCGGCTTTGGCACAAGAACATTTTGGGGGGAGTGCCCTGTATGTTACAGTACATTAAATTATGGTATATAGTTTACAGTATCAGTAAAAAAGTCACACTGCTATGCATTTGTTCCTCTGAAACCCCCTTAGTCTTCCTGGTTCAGGGGTTTACCTCATTCTGCCAGCAACATACTAATACCCAAACAACGTGAGGTCCTACCACTGACTACAATCCATTTATTTCCACCTGTTCTACATTGTTCTATCTTGTTTAGTTTGTTACAAATAACAGGGGAGAGAAGCATAGACAATTCAGGGACTGGCCTGCAGGTGCTGCTGAGAAAAATTAGGGTGGATACATGTAGCTAGAGGCAGAGGTGGGATCAGAACACACAGGGAGTCTTTCATCCTAAGGAAGCCCCTTCTCCCTTCGCACCACAATACAGTCAAAGAAGATAACTCTTCCACTTTCTTCTATACCTCAGATCATTTTTGGTTTGAATGGAATCTCAGTTCTTCAAGCTTTACATAGCAGCTCTTTCCTGGGCACTGTGTCTGACACTGGAGATACGAAATTATATGTATGTAACTGATCTTGCTGTCAAAGACTTCATACTCTACTGGCAAAATGACACAGGGAAACGAGAGATTACTACATGGTTTTGATGGTGAAACAAACATAACATGGAGAAGAAGGTCAGAGCTATTAGCAAGAAAAAGAATGGATATGTGTGTGTGCAATACATGCTTCAATAGTATTTGTAATAGAAGGCAAGCCATGGTGGCTCACAGCTGAAATCCTAGCATTCTGGGCGGCCAAAGTGGGAGGACCCATTGAGCTCGGGAGTTCGAGACCAGCCTGAGCAAGAGCAAGATCCTGTCTCTCCTAAAAATAGAGAAAAGTAGTCAGGCTTTGCGGCACGTGCCTGTAGTTCCTCTATTTGGGAGGCCAAGACAGGAGGATTACTGGAGCCCAGGAATTTAGATTGCTGTGAGCAATGATGATACCACTGTGCTCCAGCTGGGGTGACACTCTGTCTTGAAAATTAAAAAAAAAAAAATTATGTTTGTAATAGAAGAAAATCAACTCCCAACTTTGTAAATATAACTTTTTAATTTTTTTACTTTTGAAGAGTTGTTTACCTAATCAAATTGTTTTAAACTACATTTTTTTAGTGATCAGAAAACATTAGGAAAAAAATGTCTAATTAGACACAAACAGTTGTGTTATACTTGTGCTGAGAATTTTTACTTTACCACTAGGTTTCAAGTTAATAGTTCTTTTTTTTTTCCAGATGTAACTCTTCTGAAAAGCATTGCTAATGTAAATAGAATGGGGCTTGAAAGCTTAATTAAAGATTCTACTGCCTTTTCAGGGTTAGAGTATGTCCAATTAAAATGAGTTGCAGTTTGATTAATTGATTCTGGATGTTTCCACTGAGCTATTATGCTAGAAACTATCTTCCAATTAATTTTCTATCAATTTACCTGCCAGGCTATATCAGATATAATGAATTTCAGAACTTCACAAACACTGAATGTCTTGTGAAACAACCTTTCTATGTGATTGAATGAACTGCAGCTGCCTGCCTCTACAACAGCACCGAGGTCTTGGCAAGGTGAAAGTAGAGACGGAGTTAGCTTTCACCTGTGGGCCCAATCCTTTCATCACGTTCACTACTCTTAACTTAGAGAGTTACTCTAAGTGACAGATGTTATCGTCACAGGGTAGAAGCTGGCTCTTTCCTATGCCAATTTTCAACTACTTTAGTGGCAGGAAGACCTTTGAGATTACACTTTAAATTTTTAGTGGCAAATTATTCACGTGCTGCACTTGAATGTTTTTGAGGATTAATTGGGAACAAATGCATAATTCACCCAGGGGCCGTAAGGCAAGAAAGAAATCAAGATCCCCACACTTCTCTTTAAAATTCGAAGGTACAGAAATTTGCCTGGCAGGGTACAGGGGCTCTCCCTGACCTTGGCACAGTGGCAAAGAGAGACAGGGAAGGCCCTACCCACAAGCAAACCTGCGGCAGGAAAGTGGTAGGGCATGCAGGCTGGGCCCAGGGCCAGGACAGGACATGGAAGGGAGAAAGCTGTCTTCTGTATCCCAAGCACTGGATCTTGAATCCCCTCAGCCATCCTGGAGGAAGACTTATCCTTACAGGAATGTTGGTGTCTGTTAATGGAGAAGGCCGTGAAAGCAGAAGCCCAGCTACGATTTTTTACTTTGCAATGTTCCTTATTATTAAGAAAGTCCTGGAAGTGTAGGGAGGAGAAGGACTATTCTTTCTCATGTTCAAAGAAGTATTATAGTTTAAAAAGGCAGTTGGTGTGAGCAATAGTGTCACAGGCAGAAAATTCAGTCTCTTCTCCCCAAACCAAACTCAGTGTGGAGACCATATCCCAGTGCTAGGGACCCCAGAAGAATGGGCCTCTTTAGACTTCGTACATGTTGAGGACATGGAGCTCTCTGGTTTGAATGTACTAAAGTCTGTTTGAAAGAAATGATCTGCTAGTGGGATTAGTCATAATTTCTTATCTCAAGATTTCCCACCTGAATTCTTACTTCAGTCAATGATCACTAAGATTTACCCACTGGACATGGGACAGCACACTGGTGGTTTCTTAGGCTAATAATAAAAAAGATAACTCAAGAAGCAAAGAATTCCATAATTAAAATAAATGATTTGCTTACCTTAAAGATAATTGTGACCTTTATTGTACCAAATAAAATGTACAATAGGGGAACACATTTACTACAAAAGAAAATCAGATTAAAATAAAAATGATTCAAATACAAGCCTGCTTGATATTCTCTTTCCATAACTATATTTTAATATATCAAAAGCTAGAATTAAAAAAGGATAAATCCAGAATATATTATAATTAAGAACTTTTCTTCAAAAGACATCATTAATAATTAGAAAGCACAATCAATTTGCAGAGAGATAGGAAATTTTATAATAAATTTATATGGAAAGGATTCTTTCAAAATACGTAAAGAATTATTGTAATTTATTTTCTTAAGAAAAGAGGCAACCTTATAGAAATTAGCCAACTGATTGGATCAGCCACTTCATAACAGGACATATCCAAATGACCAGTGAAGATTTGGCAGCATCTCCTAACATCTCCTAATGCTTGGCTTATGTGTAAGCTACGACCTAGGAATTGCACTTCTCTGTACCTACCAAACAAAAATACAAGCTTATGTCCATCAAATAAATGGCTAAGATTGATAACTGTGTTCTCAGAGCGTCAACATGCTTAGACGTCAACATTAACCTCTGCCTGTGGTTTTTAAGAATTGTTCACTCTAGATACTTGATAAATAATTGCAGATTTGATGCAAGTCAAATGCAACACCAAAGACTTCTGACTATGTCAGGGGTCCTTCCTTCTCCTCCATGTTCTAGTCATAAAGTATTGAAATAAAGTTAGCCCCACTAAAAAAAGCTGTCAGTAAAAGAATTTAGATTGGAAACAAAAATTGCAGAGCTGGTTGAATGAAAATCAATTCAAGGCTAATTTAAGAAGCATCTAGGAAAATGCTGAGTTTACAAACCAAAATAGAAAATGACCACTGTCACATCTCAACTTAAAAAAAATGACTGACTCTTTTCTCTCCATCATTTCTGTGGCTAGATAGGGTTTGTGAGCCAATGGTAACAGCAGTGGCTGGACACTGAGTTCGCAGTGCTAACAAGGTCAAGGGCAAATGTTCAGTACACTGATTAGCATCAGATCACTAACCTTATTTCTTCAAGGTAATGAGTAGCAGCTATGAATAGGACTATTTAAGAGATGCATAAATCATACACACAGGAAAGACACGGTGAAAGAATGTGAAAAGAATAGTAAAGACCCAATGTCACAGTTAAGGACAATAACAGAAAAAGAAAAGCTACAAATACAAGGTGCACCATTACTGTTACTATAAAAAGCAATGTGATGTGATGGCTGAAACCATTTGGAGAAGAGGAGGTGTTCATTGATTTGGCGCTCATTGTTTTAATATATCAGATTACATCGGTGTTAACTTTCTTCAGTTACTCATAAAAGAGATTTTTTTTTCCATCATTTTATTCCTCCTTCATTTTGCAGGGCATCCTCCGGTTTAGATGAGTTGAAGGTTAACAGTTATGATATCTGAAACCTCAGGGACTGTTAAAACCCTTCCGTTTCCTATTTCTTGGGTGGAGACTAACACCAGTTGCATCACTGAAACCCCATTTGTCATTTCCTTATTCCTATTTCAGTTGTCATATATTACTGCTGCCCAGCCAGATAACAGATTTTTTTAAGGCCTTCTATTCATTTTTGCTGATTTTGCTCAGAAATTAAAGCATTACTCTTTCCTCAGAGCTTCATCTGTGATGTGGGTCCCCTGAGGACTGGTCTTTTGCAGAGATAGTGAAATAAGCAATGGAGAAAAATACACTGGACTCTTTCGTCATATCTCATTGCAGTGGCCCTTCTGGGAGATTACCAAAACTGTTAATCTTGAAATGGGCGAACATAATTTAAATCAAAATTAATATATATTCAAATAGATACAAAATTGTATTTGTGAGTAAGAATGGTAAAGATACTCTCTCAAATTAACATGTTTTTGTGTTATTGAAATTTCTGATGCTTTAAAATGCTTTCTAAAACTTTATTTGCTGTTTGAAATATTCAACAATAGTTTTCTGCTAAATTTATATACAAAAAAGTACGCATTTTTGATGGGACAGTAACATAATCCGAGATTGACTAAGAGTAACGTAGTATTTGTCCTATATTATAAAAGTTGTATTTCCATGTAATTTATTCATTGTTTAAATAAATATTATCATGTATATATTTGAGTCTTGCAACATGATGTTATGTGATACATAGAGATGGTGAAATGGTTACAACAGGGAAGTAAATTAACATATCTAACACCTCACACAATTACGTTTTTATGACAAGAGCAGCCAAAATCCACCAATTTAACAAAAACCTCCAATATATCATTTTATTAACTATAGTCCTGGTGCATTATATCCATAAGCTTATTCCAACATCATCATCATTAAAACTATCATTAGTTTCTAGATTTAAAACATTTTTATTGGTGGTGCCTGTAGCTCAGAGGGTAGGGCTTCAGCCACATATACCCAGGCTGGCAGGTTCAAACCCAGCCCGGGCCAGCTAAAACAACAATGACAACTGCAACAACAACAACAAATAGCTGGATGTTGTGGTGGGTAACTGTGGTTCCAGCTACTTGGGAGGCTGAGGCAAGAGAATCACTTAAGCCCAAGAGTTTGATGTTGTTGTGAGCTGTGATGCCACAGCATGCTACTCAAGCAATAGCTTGAGACTCTGTCTCAAAAATAAGAAAAAACAAAACATTTTTATTAGAAGGATAAAGTCATGCTACAAACCATATACTGGCTTTTCACAATCACGTTTACTTCATTCACTTGTCCTGATAGTCAAATACAAATGCTACTTGCCATAGATCCTTGAAAATGCTAATTAACTATAATTATTTTTAAGATGGATGAAGAAATTACAAATTAAACACGCAAACTTGCAAGTAAAGGAAATTAAATTACCCTTTAAAACTTTAACCACAAAATCAATTATATTGGATTAAAGTAGAGATTCCCAGTAACCCACGGAGTCACCAGCTCTGAAAGCAGGTGAGACTCAAATCTGATGTATCTGAGGATATCATTGTGTCAGCAAACAGTTTCACCCAGAAAGGTCTTTCTACATATGCATGTGCTAGAAAAAAATCTAAGAACAAAGAAGCCTCATTTCCCAGTAGGTGTAGGATGACAGGCCAGGTGGGACCTCACCGGAGGAGGGGAAGGTGCTGGGATTTCCTCTGCACTATGAAAAAGGACCAGAGACTTTCTGCATCCTGGCAAGAATATGTGTATATAATCAGGGTCGTGGGACCAGGAAACATCTTTAATCACTGCTATATATTAGGACACATAAAGAAAACAAGAGACGCTAACTTCAGGTCAAATAAAAGCTGGGAACGGAGGTGAGGAACCGGAGACCAGCCAGCAAACATCCGTGCCTGAGCATGTTATCACAGGCACGTGGGAAAGCACTAGCAGCGATAACTGATTCGTCAGCAAGTTGTGTTTATCTGCATGCAAAGTACGCCCTACTTTCTATTTTAAAGTTCTACTCTAGCCTGCACACTATTATCTTCCACTCTGTCCATATCCTCACAGAAGTAAGAGAGACCTTGGAAAATTAAACTAAATTACAGTACGCCACTCCTCTGATCTCTTAGAATCAAGTCCAAATTCCTCTGCCCTTACAAGACCCAGTCCATAGCCAACCTCGCTTCCCATCGTGCTCTCCCTAACACTGATTCTCTCTCCAGCCACCTCAGGCTTCTCGCTGTTCCTCGAATACCTAAAGCTCATTCCCATCACTCTGAGCGTGATCCCTCCATCTGGAATTCTCTTCCTCCACACGTGCAAAGGGTTCTCTCTAGTGTCTCACCATTCATCCTCTGGTCAAATGACCACACTATTTGAAACAGAAGTGTCCAACCCACACCTCTGCCCGACTTCTTACTCTGCTTTTTACTTCATAGCATTTATCACTGTCTGGAAATTCATATATGCATATAGGTGTCTATACATGGACAAGTGTGCACACATGTATATGCATATACACATTTCAACAGGTATATAGAGTTTTGTTTCCTTTTTCTTATCAGCTGTGTCATGTTTTGTTCACTGAGATATACTCTCAGGAAGACAGAGAGCTTTTAGGTCTTAGTAAGTGCTTCATTGAATTAGTTCTAATTAGTACTGATTTCTTACTAGTTTTTCACCCACTGTGCTCTAATTCAGTGTAACTTTTTAATTATAATTTGTCTTTCATTGAGTCTTCCTGCAGGGGAAAAATATCTTCATTTGCAAGTAGAAAAAACCTGATTTGTTGGACAGTAATGTTGCAAATTGATAAATTAACGTTTTGTTTTGTAAGCACTGTTCTGTTCATTTGATTAAGCCTCTTTCCCAAGAAAACAGCCCCCTCTGTGGTAGAGGCAAAGACAAAAACAATCCCCTGTGTGGCTTTCTGTGTGTTTCTCCACCCACAGCTGCAGGTCTTCACTTTCTCACGAGTCTTTGAGTGCTGTGGCAGGAATCGAGCCAGTTTACTCACAGTTACCTGTGAGCAGGAAGGAGGAAACTGTATTAACAGATTTTTATAAGCAATAGATGTGACTTTTTCCCAGAGATCTTCTTTCTACCTTTTCTTTTTAAGTTTCATTGACTTTAACTTAAACATAATTAAGGATTCCATTTTTAAAAACTTTTAAGAAACATGGAAGATCCCTAAATCTGAACACATATAATGATGTCAAAGGCCTAGACAATTGCCTCAGTAAAAGAGAAATCTCTTAGATCCTCATTAAAATTCTTTCACATGATAGATGCCAAAAGATCCTAGTCTGTTTTAAAGCAGTTTCTGATGTGCTTCTTTATAACTCCTCGAAATCAAATTAAGGCCAGGATTCCTATCAGACACGAGGTACAGAGACTCCATCTCTATGAAGCTGAAATGCATACCAAGAATGAAAGGGAATCTACAGGCAAACGGCAGCATATTTCACTGGAAAATTCCAGGACTATTTCAGCCTCACAGTTTCTAAGAATAGTAAGGCTATTCCCAGACTACTGACAGGTTTTAAATTGCCATACCTTTTGTTGCGGCCACTTCTCATTTTTTTGTAATTCAAGAAATAGCTTTGTCAATTTCCTGACGGAGCTTCTAGCATGTTATTAAAAGAAAAGTTATATATTTCTTCTCATATGTTCTTCATTATTTTGGTGCCCTTAAATAAGTCACCCAAGTGGCCACAGATCGTGATTAGACTGTCTATTACAGTGCCTTCCTCAGAGAACCTGTTTGTTATTTATTGAGTAAAAGAATAAATGACAAAAATAACAAGTACATAAATTTATTATAAATCCTAACTATATCTTCCTCAAACGTGTCACAAATAAGCAGGATCCTCTGCAGTGAGAGAGTGCCGGTCACAGGAGACTGTTGAACAGCAGAAGGGACAACGGGGAGCTGATGAATTTCGTTCAGAAATATAACTCTTGAAAACACCTGAAATAGAATTTCTCGTAATTTACTTATTCTGCTTTATGGTGGTGTTATGTCCTTATTTACACAAAAGCACATAAGAAGTGATCAAGCAAGGGATAATTCTTTGAACTTCGTGGTTCATAAATTTTGTAAATGAGGGAAGATGCAAAGTAAAACACGCACAGCTACAAGGGTTCCGGTGTCCAGTCTACAGATGCCAGACGAAAGGCGGAGCGCACACAGAAATTCAGGCTGGTGAGCAGAGGGTATGAGAAACACGGGCAAAACAGGGGGGCGCATCAGAGAAGCTGATGAAACTGGACAAATTATTGATTCTGTTCATTCTACACGGTGCTTTTTTCCCCCTGCCCTTGACCTGTTTTTGATGTGGGGTCATGGGGACTAGTCCACTGATTGGCATCAACTGGAATTAGAAATCGGGTTCCTCAATGATTCAGAGAACAGAGGTAACCACCGCTAACATCAAACTAAGAGCATCAATGTAATAAATAAACTGGACCCACAATCTGTAACTTTAAGAATGCGAGTACGCAGGTGCTAGGAATTAGTCAAAGACAAACTTGAATCTCATTTAAGAGGCAGATTTCTGAAGACGAGTCAAGCCCTCAACTCAGGTCTCTCACCGCAAAACAGGGACACCAACCACCTCCCAGGTTGGTTACGAGAGCAATCTAATACCTGGCACAGTCGGGGACACCAGTTCTCACGGAATGGTGACTTGTCATTGCTGTTGATGTCGTCATTATTATCATCATTTTTACTGTCACTATTATTTTATTTTGGCTCATTATCTGCACTGACATCATACCATGAAATAACCAATTGCCTAAAAGTTGGACTTACCCACAAAGAGCTGACTGTTGAGCTGCAGGAGCACGTGCCCATCTGCTGGAGCAGGCTGTGTCTTTGGTGGCAGCTGATCCACTTGCAGGGATGCTTCCTTCACGTTCCTTTCAACTCTCACGTGGTGCCACTGATTGTCATTGAAGTGAGTCGGAGACTGGACTGAGATTTCAAAAGGCCCATTCCCCACATCAAATGAAAAAGTCACTACTGTTGGAGCTGGAGATATTAGACACAAATATTGCCCAAGTGAGTTCACACGGCAACATGCTGAGTCTCCAATATATCTAAGAATGTACACTTACCAGATCAGTTACAGAAGGAACTAATGAAAGCAGTACAGAAATAAGTCTTTTGATGTGTGATGAAACAAGATACCTTTGTATTTTGGAGGGAAAACAACAGATTTTAAGAAATTCATTCTCTGAGTAAATGTTCATATTGTTAAAGAGTAAAGCCACTTATCCAAGGCAAGAAAATTAAATAGCACTTGGCATTTTATGTAAAAATAATTGTTACAGTGATTCAGATTAGATAATTTTAAAGGCATGCAGTATATATTTGCCCTTAAGATATTAATAGCAGCCTATGAGTATATTAAAATGAGTGGTTGATTTAAGTAATAATTTTAACTAAGTTTTTATTCTTTTTCAAAATGCTTAGTTCTTTAAAATTTCAGAATATGAGGGTACCTTAATTATTTGAAATTAAAACTTTTAAAACTGGTTCTCAGGTTGGGCGCAGTAGTTCATGCCTGTAATCCCAGCACTTTGGCAGGCCGAGGCTGGTGGATTGCCTTGCTCAGACTGATCTGAGTTCGAGACCAGTCTGAGCAAGAGTGAGAACCCATCTCTAAAAATAGCTGGGCATTGTGGCAGGTGCCTATAATCCCAGCTCCCTGTGTGGCTGAGGTAAGAGAATAACTTGAGTCCAAAATGTATGAGGTTGCTGTGAGCTATGACTCCATGGCACTCTACCAAGGGCAGCAAAGTAAGACTCTGTCTATAAATAAATAAGTAAGGAATATTGGTCCTAAAGAATACTTTCCCAAATTAGCATATGTTAAAAATATCTATTTTCTTACAAAAAGTATGTTAGTATCATAGAATGTTTTCAAAGGGATACAATAAGAAGATTCAGCTGATAAAATAGACACACGATTATTTTAAAAATTAAAGAATTTTCTTCTAATAGAAACCCCTAGACTTCCCTGGGAAAGGACACTTACAACGTAGTTCTATCCTTATGAAATCAGTAATCCCCAGGTTCTCTAAAAACACTCCAGATGAAGCAGTTGTCTTGAAAAAGAAAGATACATCTGCACTAAGTTCTCCATGGAACGTGGGAAAATGAAGGTACGAAGCCTCAGTATCAAAAGAAGCAGAATTCCAAAATAATCCTGTTTTTAAGAAAAGAAAGAAAAAAATTGGAAAAAGGACAAAAACAAATTCACAAAATAAACTTTATTATTTTTAGCATTTTTATTATTAAAACTATTGCTCATCTATACAAATCTGCTTTTTCCCTGTTACCTATGTAGTATAAGAGACATGAGTCTGTAATTAGAGATTTTACAGAGACTGAGAACCTGAATTCCTTCCTACATAGAAAAAGAATGATCAGAAATGGTCTGAATGTTGCCTTTTATATAAGAAAAATATTCTTGGGCTAAATATTAGCCTTTGTCAAAGCAATATTATAAAGATTTGTGTAACACTGATTAATAAACTTAATTTTTTGTGACTTGAAGTACTCGGCACCTACACTGCTTTGAAAAACAAAAACCCTAAAGAAGCTTACAGTGATTTTTGTTCTGACACTTCTAACACACACACTTCACAAAGCTACACTCTTAACTAACTGTTTTCATTAATGAGCCTTGTGATTTTCTAAACAGAGACTGGCATCTAAATATCCTCATCTAATACAATACCAAGGTACAACTTACTCTGTGCTACACTGATATTCTCATGAAAATGCTTTTTATTCGCATGAAAATGCTCTTTTTATTCAAATTATCTCGTACTTTGTTAGTAAGAACGAAGTAGAGAGGTGTAGAGAAGGTTCTCAAAATGTTTATGAATGCTCAAAACAGGCAGAAAAGGTTCAAATGTTGGGATATAAATTCAGAGATATGAAAAAAATTACATAGCCTGGAAAGTTAATTGTAACTACTGTCCCAACATAACTTCTCTTCACTGTCCCATTCTTTTTATATGTATATATCAGCTTCCCTTTGGAAAAGAATTACAAATCTTATATAGCAAAAAGTATGGAAAAAGAAATATAAATGCAACAGCATGAGCCGACTGGAGTGAAATTCCATTGGATATGTGTGGTTGATGAGAGTAATCAGAAACACAAACTACGCGTTCCTGCTGCCACCAGCAAGTTCTCGGCACATCAAATATAAATGTCCATCTTTCGTTTTCAGCTACAGCCCCATACACACTCTCAACACTGGATAAGAGTCTCCTATCTAAATTACCCTCCTGGAGGAAAAAACGTATTGATGCTCTGAAATTGGAAAACAGCAATTTCAAAACAACAGCTCATTATGTCAGCAGAGAAGAGATACCTAGCTCCATAGTTAAAAATTTCAAAATGGACTCTATTTATACAAGCACACACTCCTTAGGTTTTAATTTATTTTCTATAAATTGTAGACCAAACAGTGCTTTTATCCATTTTACTTTTTTTCTGTTTTTCTTGTGGACCTGATTCAAAAGTCAATTCTCAGCTTGAATGCAGACAATTTCAAAACTGTATTTATTCAGCGGAGGATCTACATTCAGGGTTTGTTCTCCCTCCCCAGACTCAAAAGAAACTGTGCTGTCACAGTCACGTCAAGCCCCTTCCTTACGTCCTCTTTATAGCCACGTCTGCATTTAGACATGCTCCAGGAAAGAACGCAAGGAGACAAAATACTGAGCCAGGGAAATCAACACATTTGTGTTCTTAAAAGTTCTAACCTGATCTATATTTGGAAGGAATTACATAGATTTTTGTTGAAATGCTATATATATAAAGTGAAGCTGTAACTTTAAGTTATAACATATCCTCAAATCTTCTTTCGTCTGTAGAAAGATGAACATTCAGAGTTACCTGAAGGTTTGAATTACATAAGATTAGGGTAAGACAAAACATTTCCTTAGTTTCATATCATATCATAACTAGCTCAATAAAACATCATATATACGTCTTCAGGGAACTAGTGGAAACAAATAAACCATTCTCTGAATTGCTGCTATCTATACAATGAATGCTTTTAAGGAAATGAAACCAATTTGCTACTTTAGGCATCTCCCGTGCTCTCATATCCATAATAATGTCTATTCGGTTTAGTTAGCCAACCTTATTTTACAGATTCACAATAGGTAGAAGATGAAGTAAGGACATTTTATTGGATTAAGTAACTACTGCTAATTCAAAACAATTAGAAGGAAAGTGAAGGTCAATATTTCCATGATGAACTGACATTTGTGGCATATGGTATCTCAGTTCTTTACAGACTGTGTAAAGAAGTAACCAAAGAATCTGGCAGGGTTAGAGAAAGGAGGGGCAAGGAGGTGGAACAGAACTCAGAAGGCAGGCAGTAGCGGGAGCCACTGGTCTTCAAAAGACAGGATTCCATGGATAAAGTGGTTTAAATTTCCCAGATCTCAGAGAAGAAGAAAGTAAAATGGTCATTACCAGTGTCCGGGGAAGGTGCGTGTGTGGGAAGGAGTGGGAGTAAGAGAGGTTGGTCAACAGATAGAAGAAATAAGTTCTCCTGTTTGACAGCAGCACATGGTACCTACAGTTGTATGTACTGTGCATTTCAAAATAGCTAGGAGAGAGGACTTGAAGTGTTCTTGATACACAGAAACTATAAATGTTGGAGGCAATGGATATCCTCGATACCCTCACTTGATCATTACACATTCTATGCACGTAACCAAATACCACGTATTCCCTAAAATAGGTATAAATACTATGTATCAATAAATTTTAAAACAAATAAACAATCAGCTATCTACAAATAATTTTCTAAATTGCGCCATTTTCAATTAAATTCAATACAGGGCATTATAGATTTGAAAAAAAATTAGAAACACCTTTTATCCTTTCAGTATAAAAACAATTACATATCCTGAGATTCATATAGTTTATTCCCTAAGAGAGGCAGATATACTAAGTATTTAATTCCATATATGAAGTAAAAGAGAAACTCATTTAGGAAAATTAGCTTAGTATCCTATTAAAATTATGACTATCATAATGTCATAAATGTAAATCAAGAACCACCTTGAGAGCGGTGCCTGTGGCTCAGTGAGTAGGGTGCTGGCCCCATATACCAAGGGTGGAGGGTTCAAACCTGGCCCTGGCCAAACTGCAACAAAAAAATAGCCATGCATTGTGGTGGGCACCTGTTTTCACAGCTACTTGGGAGGCCGAGGCAAGAGAATCTTCTAAGCCCGAGAGCTGGAGGTTGCTGTGAGCTGTGACACCACAGCACCCTACTGGGGTGACAGAGTGAGATTCTGTCTCTAGAAATATAAAAATAAAAATAAATTAAAAAAAAAAAAAAACCTTGGGATATCACTTAACCCCAGTGAAAATAGCCCACATCACAAAGTCTCAAAGCTGCAGATGCTGGCGTGGGTGTGGAGAGAGGGGAATATGCGCAGTGCTGGTGGGACTACAAACTAACACTGCCTTTTTGGAAATAACTATGGAGAATCTTCAAGGAGCTAAAAGTGGAACTTCCATTTGATCTCCCAATCCCATTTCTACCCAGAATAAAAAATAATAATAATAATCACTTGCACTCAAATATTGATGGCAGCTCAATTCATAGTCTCAAAGAGCTGGAAACAACTCAGGTGCCCGCCAACCCATGAGTGGATTAATAAACTGTGCGCTGTGAAGACTAGAGAATACTGTGCAGCCATAAAAGGTGGAGACTTTGCATCTTTTGTACTTATTTGGACGGATTTGGAGACCATTCTCCTGAGCATCTCCAGAATGGAAAAGTAAGCATCACATGTACTCAGTACTAATCTGAAAATAGTAGAGCAACAACTATAGGCCCCCAGGAGAGAAAAACACAGTTAAGTTCAAAAAGGGGAAGGAGGATGGGGCTCGGTAGGCTCACACCCATCGGGTACAATGTAGGGGAAAGGGCTTCCCAATGACGGACTCAGCTACAACTTGGACTTTGGACCATACCTTACAAACACAAATGATGTAATATATGTTTTCATATTAACCTGAAATAAAAAATTAGTTAATTATTTTTAAAAATCAGTCTAAGGTATCATCTAACCCCATAGAGAGAGGCTTACTACATTAAGTCCCAAGACAACCGATGCTGGTGTGGATGTGGAGAGAAAGGAGCACGTGCACACTGTTGGCAGGACTGCAGACCGCTGCAGCCTCGTGGAAGGCAGGGTAGAGGTTACTCAGAGAGCTAAAAGTAGCCAATTGATCCTGCAATCCTGTTATTACTAGGTATTTACCCTAAAAGAAAAAAAAGGATTCTATCATAAAGACACTTTCACATGAATGTTCATAACAGCACAATTCACAATGGCAAAGATGCTCAGGTGCTCTTAAACCCAGCAACGGATTAATAAATTGTGGCATATGTATACCATGGAATATTATTCAGCCATAAAAATGGATGGAGATTACTCACTTAGCAACAACCTTGGTAAAATTGGAGACCATGTTCCTAAGTGAAATACCACAAGAATGGAAAAACGAACATCACATTTACCTAGTACTAAGTTAGAACTAATAGATTAACACCTAAAAGTGCACATCGGAGACAAATTCAAGGAAATTCGATCAGAGGGACGGGGTGGAGCTTGGGGGTTGGTTAAATTCCCACCCAACGGGTACATTGCACAGGTATATGGCACACTACCTGGGTGTGGGACTCACCTACAGATCAGACTTTAGCCTTACAAATGCAAACTATGAATCGGTACCCCCACGTTAATCTGAAACTTACAAACAAGATTATGACTACCAATAATTGTTCTGTTAAACTTTTATTTCCAGAATATCCTTTTTAAAGGAAGAGGTTCATATATAGGGAAAGTAGATTAGTGTTTCTTAGGGCTGGTGAGATAGGGTGATAAAAAGAGAGCAATGCCTCAGCAGGGTCTAATGCTCTAAAACTGGGTGTAGTAAGGTTTACACAGTGCTGTAAATATACCAAAAGCTATCGACTAGGTCACTTTATCTTAGTGAATTGTGTGTTCTGCAAATTTTACTCAATGAGGGTGTTTCTAAAAGAACAGTCAGTATACATTACTTTTTGAGGCAATACATCTTACTCTTAAAATTACAATGCACGTAACAGGTTTGTACTACTTTTCTTAAAAGCAAAATAAAATGAAACATAGAAATGCCAATGCAAGAATAACTTACAAGTCAAATGAATTTTTCTGAATCGTTAACAATAATGAAAAAAGCTAAAGATACAGACTTATGAAATTAAAATTACTATTTTGAGATCATTGTAGATTTTCATGCAGTTATAAGAAATAATACAGAAAGATATTGTGCATTCTTTACCCAGTTTCCCCCAATGGTAATATCTTGCAAAACCATAGCAGACTGTGAAACCCAGGCTGCTGATATGGAAGATGCCATGTGAACATTTGGATCGCCCTCATGTATTTCTTATGCTCTCCTTCGTGGCAGCACCCTCTCCTCTCCCTCCCCACCCACCCTTTAACCCTGACAACCATTAATGAGTTCTCCATGTCTATAGTTTTGTCATTTCAACAATGTTCTGCAAATAAAGGCCAGTGATACATAGCCTTTTGAGATTGCTTTTTTCCTTAATCAGGGTAAACCCTTTGAAGGCCCAGTCATGTTGTTCTGTGTATCAGGGGTTCATTCCTTTTTAGTGCTGAGAAGCATCTCATTGCGTGGATGGACCATGATGTATTTAACCTTTTGCCTGTGGAAGGACATGTGGGTTGTTTCCAAGTTTCAGCTATTACAAATAAAGTTTCTATGAACATGTGTGTGCAAGCTTTTGTGTGAATGTACATTTTCAGTACCTCGGGGCAAATGCCCAGGAATACAATCGCTAGGTCAAGGTCATCTGAGAGTTACGCACTTTATTTTGTTAGAAACTACTAGAGTGGCGCCTGTGGCTCAGTGGTTATGGAATAGCAGGGCTGCCTGTGAGTCCCCCTTCCTGGACTGCAGATGACTGCCTTCTTACTGGGAGGTACTGCCTTTCCTCTGTGAAACACAGGGAAAACAATTTCCTGTGTCTTCTCCTGTCCTTATAAGGATATCAGTTCTATAGAATTAAGGTCCACTAGGACTTCATTTCACCTTAATTGCCTTTGAAAAGGCCCTATTTTGGCCTGTGTGGCTCAAGTCTATAATCCTAGCACTCTGGAAGGCTGAGGTGGGGTGGATTGCTTGAGCTTGGGAGTTCGGCCTGAGCAAGAAAGAGAACTTGTCTCTCCTAAAAACAGAAAAACCAGCTGGGCATTGTGGCTAGTGCCTGTAGTCCCAGCTACTAAGGAGGCTAAGGCAAGAGGATCTCTTGAACCCAAAAGTTTGAGGCTGCTGTGAGCTGTGAGGATGCCACAGCACTGTCCCTAGAGCAGCACAGTGAGACTTTGTCTTTCTCCCCGCCAATAAAAGGCCCTATCTCCAAACATAGTCACACTGGGATTATGGCTTCAACATACACATTTGGGGTGAAATAATTCAGTCCTTACACCTATATTTTAATTGGATTGCTTCTTTTTTTTTCTTTACAATTGCCTTTTAAGGATGCTTTATATATTTTAGAGACTCGTCCTTTGCCAGATATGTGGTTTGCAACCATTTTTAACCAGTCTGTAGCTTGTCTTTCTATCCTATTCATGGGACTTTTCACAGAGTAAAATTTATTGATTAATTTTGCCTTTTGTGGACCATGATTTTCATGACAAATCTAAGACTTCAAGTTCTCTTAGGTTAGATTTCCTAGCTCTAGATCAAAATGCATAAAAATTCCAATGGGCTCTTTCTTAAAAGTAAATTTGTTTCAAATGTTGATATGCTGATGTGAAAAAATAGTTTACTAGTCAAATGCACCTTCTAACCATTAATTAACCATTAAAAAATAAGCTGGAAAATATATTTTTAACAGAAATAAAATCCTAACATTTTCAGAAAACAAAAATTTATGTATTGGTTTTATAATTCATTGGTTCTTCTTTTTAGCATGTCCATTATTATTTTCATCTATTAATATTTATGAATCTTAATAAGAATATAAGAAAAATTAAAATTAAGAACATGAAATCTGGCTAGAGATAATTACAGTTTGTGGTTTGCATATAGGTATAAAAAAGAACAAAGCTGTTCCTAGATATTTTCATAGAATAAACAACCTCTCTGTCCCTGCCCACACACACTTAGTAAGGCTGATGTGGCAAAAAGCAAGTGAAAGTTCCTCTTACACAGGACAGAAATCATTTTTATAATCAAAAGCTTTTGCAAAACTATCTCTGAAGAACATATTTCTTGTCATTCTTATATTAGTTTTGCACAAAACTCTTTTGATATTAATAGCAAAGACATAGATGTATGGGTATATATTTCAATTATTCAAAGATACACACACAAAGAAAATCTTTTTTTGTTTTAGAGACAGAGTCTCCCTTTATCGCCCTTGGTAGAGTGCTGTGGCATCACAGCTCACAGTAACCACCAACTTCCGGGCTTAGATGATTCTCTTGCCTCAGCTCTTGACTAGCTGTGACTACAGGTGCCCACCACAATGTCCAGCTATTTTTTTGTTACAGTTTGTCCAGGGCCGGGTTCGAATCTACCACTCTTGGTATATGGGGCCGGCACCCTACTCAGTGAGTCACAGGCGCCGCCCGAGAAAATCTTATTTTAGAAGAAACTGGAAGAACAGAATTGGGAGCAAGCATTCAATTACTGTTAGTCTAGGTGTAAAAGGTAATAGAGAAATAGTAAATCAGATGAGTGGAATTTCTTTAAGTTTGCCATCGCACTGACCCTGCCATCCCTACGACGTTCAGAGGAGAGTTGGAAGGGATGCTGAGTTGCGTTCAGAGCCAAAAGGGAGATCCTTCCTAGTACAACATCCCCATTTTATCTGAAGCAACCTATTTTGAACTGATAAATGACAAGAGTTGAATAAACACAGGGGAGCATATTACAAATTCAAGATAAATCTGGTTGACCCCATGATTGATTCCCTCCATTAACACACACAATCAGGCAATAAAATTTGAGTCAATTTATCCATCTAAAAAGAGGAACAACCATCAGATCAGCTTTGACTCAATTTAATTATTTAAACAAAGTGAAACAGAGTCATTCTGGCTTGAGCAAAACAAAATAAATAAGTGTACAATTAGAATTAAGAGACTTCCACTGAGGGGCAGTGCCTGTGGCTCAGTGAGTAGGGCACTGGCCCCATATACTGAAGATGGTGGGTTCAAATCCAGCCCCGGCCAAACTGCAACAAAAAAAATAGCCAGGCGTTGTGGCGAGCGCCTGTAATCCCAGCTACTCGGGAGGCTGAGGCAAGAGAATCACCAAAGCCCAGAGCTGGAGGTTGCTGTGAGCTGCGACACCATTGCACTCTACCGAGGGTGATAAAGTGAGACTTTGTCGCTAAAAAACAAACAAACAAACAAAAAAGAGACTTCTATTGAACATACACTAGGAAAGTTGTACTCTTTTATTTACATGGTTAAAGTCAAAAGTAACTTGATGTTTAGATTATCTTTTTTAAATATATTTTTAACACTGACTTGACTGTAAATAGAAATAGAAGATCTCTAGTTATATACACGAAAATGTTATTAAACTGTACACTTTAAAAGAATGAATTGTAGAGGATGAATTACATCTTAATAAAGCTCTTACCAAAAAGAAAAAATATATATATGTATTTTAAGTTAAACCAGACATGTCTGTTTGAAAATCCATAGGCAACAAATATTCTCAAGCACGTAAAAATCCATCAAAGTATACATCTGCTCATCACTTAATTGCTTATGCAAGTAAAATCTTAATTGTGTCTCTTACCAATAATTCACAACCTGTAGCTCTCTGACATGCATATAAGAAATCACTCTCATTCCTCAACAGGCTACTGTCTATTGATTATGTTTTAGGCAATAAGCAAAGCATAATACTAGGTACCAAGAACACAAGAAAAAATGATCAATGGACCCTGCTCTTAAGGGATCAAAAAGGATTAATATCCAGTATGAGGAGTTTATGTTTGTAATACGTTCAACAGTTTTTGAGAATAAAGGACATGTCCTCTAGAACACTCTGGATTCAAGGTGAGCGGTTTTAATCTGAGTGTCAAAGGGTTCAGTAAAAGAATTAGGAAGATTCTGTAAAGGACAATGAGCATTGAGCACTTGGAGCTGGATGGCCTCATGGTCTAGAAATTTCCTTTGTGTGGCAAGAGCCTCAGAAGTAGCAGAAGGTCTCTGCTGCATTTCAAAAGACCCACTTTGGACCCAGTGTGCCAGTGCTGGGCTTCTGTTCTGAAACTTGGTTCTTGGATCTGAAAATGTTGCAACTACTGTTGGAACACTCTGGGTCCTAGGCTGGCACCACTGGTCCACTTCAGACCCAAACAACAGCTGACTTAGAAATGTGATTCTCCAACTATCTGTAGAGAGGAACTGCATTTTTTTTCTCTCTAACCTGGCATGAACTGATGCTTTTGTAAAAAAATAGGAAAAAAATAAATTGCTAAAAAAAAAGTGGAATGAGAAAAACAAAGGCATGCAAAAATACCCTTCCCAGTCCATTTTTTATTGTTATTATGTTTGAAAGATATAAATTACTCTGTCCAGATGACATAAATCATTCTGAAAACATAATCTGAATATCTGGTGATTATGACCTCTTCATAGACTGATAACAAAGAGTTTCCGGACTGAAACCATCCTGGGAACCACCATGGAGAGGACAAGCTACGTGGAGGGTCACAGACCACCAGCGGCATCTGGAAACATGTTCTAAATACTCCTACCCACACCTGCATCTCTGGGATAAGGTGCAGAAATCTGTGTTATTACCAGGTAATTTTTATGTATTTTAAAGAAGAAGTGTTGGTCTAGATAATTTTTGATCTTAGATGCTCAGACGGCGCCTGTGGCTCAAAGGAGTAGGGCGCTGGCCCCATATACTGGAGGTGGTGGGTTCAAACCCAGCCCCGGCCAAAAAAAAAAGAAACCTCGAAAAATATAGTTGCTCCTGGAAGACTGAGTAGACAAAAGTATATGGGTGGTTCCTCCCGCTAAGAACTTTTCTGATAACTGGTAAACCCAAGGTGTTTTCCCTTGATTCTTTCTTTTGACCCTGTCTCTGAAGTTTCTAAAGTTCATAAACGTATAAACCTCTGAAACTTTTACTGTTTTATGAGCTTACTTCCAGGATTTTTTTATTTTGAACTTTAAAATTAAGCATCCACAGTTATTCACACTATTATTTAGTTTTAGGGCCTTTTTTCTGTCAGATATGTTGAGTAACAAAATAATTTCTTATTGGTACATATTAGAACGTATTAATAATTTCCGATGAGCTACTTAGAGTTACTTTTTTTGTGCCTAGATCCAGGAATTTTAACAAATGTATGAAGGCATAAAATCACCACCACACTCAAGATAGAGAACATTTCTTTCACTTGACAAGTTTCCTTGTGCCCCTTTGAAAAATTCCCGTAACCTTGAAGCCTTTGAAACCAAGATCCATCTTCTGTTCCTATAGTTCTTTTTACAGGCTATCTCAGAAATGGAATCATTCATAGAGCACAGCCCATGCACCAGCTTCTCTCTCTCTGCATAACGCAGATGAGACCCCTGTGCTCTTGTATTCTCCACAGCCTGCTCTTTGTACTGGCAGGTGCATTCCGCTGTGTACCGTGGGCACACCACAGTGAGATGGAGGGTGCATCCGTTCACTACTTGTGAGCGGTTCTTGTAGTCTTGTAGAAGACTATAAACAAGCCTTTGCACACAGTTTTTCCATTTCTCCTGGATGAAATCCTAAGAGAGGGCACTGTTGCACCCTGCAGTGAATGTGGGTTTAACATCATAAGAAATGGTCAAACTGTTTCGCAAAGCAGCGTGGACCATCTTCCTCCAACAAATGAGGCTTCCCATCTCTCTGAATCCTCACGAGCAGTTGTTATAGGTGGTTTCTTGTTATTATTATTACATTTTTTAAAAGTTTTAGCCTTTCCAATAGTTGTGTACTGGTATTTCATTGTGGTATTACTTTTCATTCCCTAATGAATAATGATGTTAAGGATCTTTTTGTGAGCTTACTTGAAATCCATACATTTTCTCTGGTGAAATGCATAGGCAAGTCTTTCTCCCATTTGTTAATTGATTTTTTTTTCATTATTGTACTGTGAGAGAGAGTTCTTTATATAATATGTTATAGATACTAGCCTTTAATTGACATGTATTTGGCAAATATTTTCTCCCAGTGTTAGTTTTCTTTTTGTTTTAATTTTAGTGAAACCTAATACATTGTTCTCTTCAATTTTTATTTTATGGATTATGTTTTTAATTCTGTACATAAGGTATCTATGCACGATCCCAGGTCACTAAGATTTTCTCCTATATTTTATTATAGAAATGACAGGGCTTTTAATTTTACATTTAAGTCTTTGATCTCATCACTCTTCACTTAATTTTTATACCTACTTTGAAACATGAGTTGAAATTCTTTTCTCTTTTTTTTTCGCACATATTCGAATTATTCTAGCACTGTTTCATAAAAAGAATTATCCTTTCACCATTGGGTTGGCTTGGCAGTCTCATCAAAAGTCAATCAGCTGTTTGTTGTTTTGATATCAGTATCACACTGCCTTGAATAACTCTAACTTTATAGTAAGTGTTAAAATTAGGTAGTATGTCTCCCACTTTGTTCTTATTTTTAGAAATATGTTAACTAGTCTAGCTGCTTTACTTTTCCATACACACTTTAGAATAAGCTTGACAATTTCTACCCAAAAAAACTCTGCTGGGTTTTAACAGGGACTATGTTCAATCTCAAGACATCAATTTGGAGAAAATCAACATCTTAACTCTTTTATAAGTATGTTCTTTTTATTTAATTCTTCTTTAATGTTTTCACATTTATTTGTATATTTTCTCATATTTACACTAAAGTATTTCATATTTGTGACACTACTATAATAGGTACTTTTTAAAATTTTAACTTATAGGGCAGTGCCTGTGGCTCAAAGGAGTAGGGCGCTGGCCCCATATACCAGAGGTGGTAGATTCAAACCCGGACCCAGCCAATAAAAAAAACTTCAAAAAAAA
>CAUYON010046884.1:0-24242 GCA_963573935.1 Arctocebus calabarensis
ATATAGTGATCAAGGAAATGCCATGAAGGATATCTGTAACAGTATGATCAAAATATTTCTGAATGTATATGAATCGTGCCCTGTGATTGCACCAATGTACATAATTATGATTCAATAAAATTATTAAAAAAAAAAAGTTAAAGAACAATAAGGTTTACAAATCTTTTTTTACACATAAGGATGTTTACTATAATCTTTATGTAATATGAAAAATCAAAAATCTAGCAAGTATTCATGAATAAGAGATAAAAAAATTATTATTGTATATCTACATGTGAAATATTTTGCAAGAAAAAAAATGAATGCTTGGGATGCTGAGACAAGAGAATTGCCTAAGCCCAGGAGTTGGAGGTTGCTGTGAGCCGTGACGCCACAGCACTCTACCGAGGGCAATAAAGTGAGACTCTGTCTCTACAAAAAAAAAAAAGAATGACTCATAGATACATAATTTTCATGTATCTATTTCATATAAACCAGTTTCGATTTCTTTCAGATGAATATGAAGGTGCAAATGTTTAGGTTACATAGTTTTCATTTCTAAGGTAAAGTTCAAGTTGTAGTTGAGCCCTTCCCCCAGGGGGCATCTGAACACATTGTGCACATTAGGTGAGGTCCTGCCAATCACCCTTCCCCTACCCCCTCCTTCTTTCTTCTCCCTCTTGCTAGACTATACTTGTGTTTTTCTTTCCTGTGGGCATCTAGTTGTTTACATAAATCTTACTCTTGATTAAATATGATTCACTTAATTCCAAGAAATTCTTTTCAGACAACAGATGTTGCTCTTTCATATTAAATATCTCATATTGATGTATATATAAGTGTATGAAAAAACTCTTAAGTTGTTTGAGAGTAAATGAAATCACTGTGTCTAACAAATTTATATCCTTGCTTTTATTCAAAATTCCATCAGGTCTCAATACAGTAACAAAGTATTTTTTGTCTAATTCTTAGAGAAAATTGGTTCTGTCCTCAGTTCTCAAAGAAACCACTGTTTTGAGCATGCATTCAGAATAAAAAAGATGAGAAAATGATCTGATATGTACATTCCTACAATGTAATTAAAATTATAATTGGGGCTTGGTTGTCTTGTCCCTGAGATTTGCTTCTGGGATTCTTTCTCTATGTTTTTACTGTGTAAACTTCAATCAATTACTTTATTTTATGTATAATGCCTCAATCCGGCTGTATTCAAACCTTATTCCTTTGGGTGTCATTAGATCTTAAGATGATTTGGTGGAAAAAAAATTGCGTTACATCTGATTTCCAGCGTCCTGAGCCACTCTTTGTCAAACTTTTATTTTCTTTACCTTCAGATCACGTGAGGTCTCTTACATCACCAACTTACCACATCTCTAAAGGGTTTATAAATTTGACCCCAAAAGTGTCTTTTATTTAGCATGTAAACATGTGCAAAGAAATTTTAATCATCTATGTCATGAAAATGAATGATGACTCAGGAGAACATTTTGAACTCTGAGATTCCTGGGTCCTGTAAGCAATGTCATCCTTACACGAGCTCAGGCTCACCTTTGCTGCTTGCCTGGGCTCCCTCCCCCTGCAGCACATTTTGCTGTCTTTTAGTTGCCTTAACTTCACACTGAACTTGTCCTTTGTCTGCATCATGAATACAATAACTTGCAAGACTCTTGCTCTCCCTAAGAAATAAATAACCCTATAGATAGTCTCTCCCTCCCCAAAACATAGCTTGACGTAAAGAAATAGGTAGAGGCATTGATACTGGAGAGAAGATGGCAGGAAAGGGCAGTTTGAGAGCCTGAAATAGCGGCCAAGGAGTTGGCAGAGCCATTGAGGAGCACCAATGTGTCAAGATTGCTGATGCAGAAACAGGACTTCCCTGTGCTGACCCTCCAGGCGCAGTATGCAATACCTGTCCCAGTTCCCTTCCTTAAGCAAGAGAAAGCTGAAACATTCACCCATTTGGCTAAAGAATGGCCTGGATTTGTCTTAACTCCCCAGTGTTCTAGCACCATATTTACACATCTTGGAAAAAACCCTGGAAATGGCTCTGGAGTGAAAGTGAAAGTAACACTCCAGGTGTGAGACGAGTGCAGGGCTGAGGTTACTTGGAACCTTGAACTGAAATCAGAGGTGTTCTGAGAATTAGCACTTGAAACACTGATCTCTGCGTCACCAGTTTCTAGCAATGAACAATAATGCCATGATGCAGTTATTGGTAACAAGATGTTTACTTATTGGATGAACATTTATTGTTCTCTTCGGGACACCAATGTGCACCAAATTTTCCCAACTCTATATTCCCTCTTTTTCACTTCCGTCTTAATAAATACAGGACCTTTACTCACTCTAGAAAAGAAAGGCTGTGCTCACCAAATAAATACTTTGTGAAAAAAATTAGATTTTCTTAGTGTTGTGTTTGTTGTTGTTGTTATTTTCTCTACAGGAAATAAAACCACACAGACAAAAAGAAATAAATGAAGCAACTTAATCCTTGAGAGAGAAAATAAAAAGCCTTAGATCAAGGACAAACAGGAGCTTGGTAGAAAATGTGTCAGAACGAAACCCTCTCTGGTGCTGTATTCTGGACAGAACCACCAGATTCTTCAGAGACAGTCTGTCACTCACAGACAATCTGGTTTTGTGAGATGCTAATTACTGTCCCATTTCTGCCAGAATCCTGACCTCTGAGATATTATTGCTTGCTAATTAAAATCACAATGAGTTATTACTTATTTTTCAGAATGACTAAAATAAAAAAAAATCGTGACAATAGAAAATACTGTTGGGGACACAGAAAAAAAAAAACATCTTCCATCCTACTGATGGGATGGAGGGAGCACAACCGCCTTGGAAAACAGTGCAGCATAGTGTTCCCAAACTAAAGGTACAACAAAAACTACCATAAACCCAGAAATCAGACTCTTGGACATTTGGCGCTGAGAATCAAGCTCAGGTTACCTATGACTCATGCATGAATGTTCAAAGTAGCTGTATTGGTATTAGCTCTAAGCTGGACATAATTAAGATGTTCTTTTTTTTTTTGCAGTTTTTGGCCAGGGCTGGTTTTGAACCCACCACCTCCAGCATAGGGGGCTGGCGTCCTACTCCTTTGAGCCACAGGTGCCACCCAATTAAGATGTTCTTGAAAGTGTGAAGGTTAAACTGGTGTATGGTCGTAGCATGGACCACCATAAGCAATAAAAAACAACAAATCATTAATAGCTTCCACAATCTGTGTGAACCCCAAAAAACTGAGTTGTGTTAAGTAAAATATTCAACCTTAAGATATTACATGCTACATGAACTCAACATTCTCTTCTTTTTTTTCTTCTTTGTTTTGAGACAAGATCTTGCCTTGCAACTTGAGCTATAGTGCAGTGGTGTCATCACAGCTCACTGCAACCAGAGACTCCTGGGCTGAAGGGATCCTCCTCCCCCAACTTGCCGGGTAGCTGAGATTACAGGTGCCACACTTGGCCACTTGTCTATTATTCCTACAGATGTTATCTTTTTCTTGTTCAACTGGCCTAGAGCAATCCCCCTTCCTCTGCCTTCCCAAATGCTAAGTTTTATAGGCGTGAGTCACTGTGCCTGACCTATGTGACATTGTTGAAATGGCAAGCTAATGTAAAGGAAGAACAGAGTAGTCACTGTTAGGAGTTAAGGAATGTGTGGAGCAGGGAGAAGGTGGTTATGGGTAAAATGAAAAATGTGGTCTTTGTGGTGATACAAATATCCTTGGTCAAATTGACAACATCAAAGTCAAAGTCTAGTTGTAATATTGTGAACCATTTCTCTCTATAAAATTACTTAACAGATTTAGGGAGTTTAGATGAATTCCTCTGCCGGTCTATATATTCTATATTGGTGAAGTCTGGGATTTTAGTGGACCACCACGTGGATAGTGGATAATGTACATTGTACTCAACAGGTAAATTCTAATCCCACTCCCACCCTTCCTTCTTTTAAATCATCAGTATTCACTCTTCCACTCTTTAAGGACATATTTTTAAGGAACAATCCATTTTCTAAAAGATTCATATTTATTTAATCCCCAGAGAAGATAGGGGCAGTTTGACCTCTTAGGCTTAGAAAGTTATGATGCCATTTTAAGAAAGTGATGCCCAGTACACCAGCTGAGATCAAGTAAAACAGTGAGAGATTCTAGAATTTGTATCTGTTAAAATTTCTAAAGTTATCAAAATTGTTTTATCCTGGATGTCTTTAGAACCAGATTCTATGGCACAAGCTTATATTTACTGTATTTTAGAGAGCACAACCCAAGGATAGAGAAAAAAAAAGAAAGAAAGATAGAAAGAAAGAAAGGAAGGAAGGAAGGAAGGAAGGAAGGAAGGAAGGAAGGAAGGAAGGAAGGAAGGAAGGAAGGAAGGACAGACAAGAAAGAGAAAGGAGGTGTCTGAAACATCAGGCACTAATGTTTATTCTATTTTACAGAATCCTCTTCTAAGAAGCCATGTCAACAAATGTTTGTCATTAGAGCTTTGCTATGGTTTGAATGTTTATGTCCCCTCCAAAATTAAAGTTGCAACTTTAGTTCCTAAGCAATAGTATTAAGAGGTGGGACTTTTGGGAAACAGATTAAGGTCAATATAAAAGAGACTTCACACAGGGTTCACCTACTGTCTGGAACTTCCACGTTTCACCACTAGAGGATGCTGCAAAGAGGAGCCATCTGGAAGTGAAGATAGTCAGCCCTCCAGACATCTACCATGCTGATGCCTTGACCTTGGGCTTCCCAGCCTCCAAAATTGGGAGAAGTAAATTATGGCTTTTATAAATTACCTAGAATGTGGCATTTTTATTATAGCAACATAAATGATCTAAGAAAAACTACTTTGGAGGCAGAAGGAAGAACATGTATTCACCATTTATTCACCCTTTATTTGTCAATGTTTTGCCTTACTGGACATCAATTCACCCAGAATTCCTCATTGTACATAGAAATCAGTCAGTCCTATGGTCCCTCCTGCCTTAGTGTCAACAGCAAAGATCTTCTGCAAGAGGTAAAGAGTGTGAGGCACGGGGATGAGGCGATACTCTCTTGCATTACAAGGCTTGAATTTGTTCAGAATCAGCAAAGCTTTGCCTCATGGGGCAGGCATTCAAATTGAAAGTACACATAAAGCTTGGCCCCTGGCACAGAGCGGCTCTCCCTCTCTAGGCTACCTGATTCCTCTTTTCCTCCCCACCAGAATCTCAGCTATTTTAGGCAGAATAACGACTCAGGGTGTGACCTAGGTAATCTGTCCCCAAGTAGGACAGGAGGCCATACATACCTGTCTGCTTAAATAAAACCTCTTTCCCCTATGTAGGCCTTCTCCTGGCATTCAATTTAAAATGGGAACCTCAGGTGAATAAAGAAGGTAATGAATAAATGACTTCTTGTGCTCTTTCTTTGCTTTTTTTGTTCCATATGGCATTAATTATCTTCTAACATATGTATTTACCTAATCTTTTTCAATTTATGTCTACCTCTCTAGAGTATAAATTCTACTAGGGAGAAATTTTTCTTTTTCACCTCTGCAGTACCCTCAGCATCTAGAGCAGTGCCTGACACATTCTATGCATTCAATAAATAATATTTTTAAAAAATTTACAAATGAATGGATAAATGAATACATGTTCATATCTAGTTATTTTCTTATCTTCATAGACTTAGTAAAATATGTAGATGCTTTCTGAATCAGTGTATTGGAGTTATTATCCATTTTAAATACCTTTTTTATATTGAAAAACGTTCTGTTTTATATTGGCCTTTTTATGGTTATTTAGATAGAATTCTGATGAAATGGGCATTATTCACTGCTATGTTTTTTAATATCAAATTAATGAATGTTTCACTCCTGATGATTTGGCATTTGTCCAACCCATCTTCATTTCGGATTGGACAATGGTTGACATGCCAACTGGTCCCAGGATTGTTGAGTTCTAGTCATTTTTTTTTCCATGCATTGTAGAGGTTTTTCTGTTGTCACCTGTCTTCTAGAGTTGCTGACAAACATAAAGACATGTTTATATTTCCATTTTTTAAGTGAGCTCCTGTTCTTTTCCCCAGGTTTCCTTCTTGAAACCTAAAGATCAGTGAATTTACCAGAAACCGTTTTAGTGTTTTTGTTCATTATTCATGTTTTTCAAGTCTTTGAAATACAGTGAGTGTTTTTAATCTACCTGCTGAGTTTTTCTTTTATTACAGAATATGTTCTTATGTTGACTCTGAACACTTTGTTTCATTTTTCCTGGTTTATTTTGCAGATGCGTCAGTTACAGGAATTGTGCGTTTCTAGTGTCTGTTGCCAGAACAACCATGTTCTTAAAACTTATTTGCCCTTATTTGCTTCCTCTGACCACTCTGTGATATTGTCAAACTGTTTGCCAGTATTGCTACTGCTGTTTAATCATCTAAAGAATACATTTTGCAATGTTTTATCTTTCCCTGTAAATAATATTAAATCTCTTCATTTTATTCTGCTCTCCTTTACTCCTTCTCTATAGCCTACCAAATATGTCTCCATTTATTCTAAATGTCATCTTATCTAAGGGACTTCATGCTTGGTTTATAACGTTTAATGCCTCAAAAATTTGTACCATAAAAAAGTCCTCTTCTGGGTTTTATGAAAGGAGAGAAAGTTGCCAGGCTCCTTGATGAGGCTGGAAGAGGCTCTTAAAACTGGGAATCGGCCTGGGGGTCAGGCACTGCCATCTATTCCCCATCATCCCTCATCTTTGAAGCAGTAAGTTCTAAGGTCTGATGACAGAGTAGTTGACCAAAGTTAACAACAGTGTCATGGATGTTCTGAAACAGAACAAAGGACTTAAAGTGTCCCCACGGCGTAGAGGTGATGAACACTGGACGTAACGGGGACTCTACACAGCCTCTCCCTGTAATATCACGTGTACCCCATAAACACATATACACATTATGTAGCAATTGAAAACACACATTTAAAGAGTCCCTTTGCTCTAGAAGAAGTTTTTGAAGGTATCTTGTCTTTAATTTTGTCCATGTTGAATTTTCTCCATTGGTTTGTTCACGTGGTAGGTCTGATGTGTTACGTGTATTGTGGGGGTTGGGGGTGTGGCGCTCTCAGGTGCTTGTCCAGCCCCCTCCGTTTTCTGCCTTTCCCACATAACTGTTAGAAGATTCTTGAGTAAATTCTTCGAAGGTACATTTTTTATTATTGTTGTCAGATTTCAGGTCACTGGCAATAACCAGGACACTGAAGTTATTTGGGGAAATTCTGGGTGGGGGGAGAACCAAAATATAGTACTTGTCTTCCAATCCCAGGTTATAAACAAATTATAAAATGATACAAGAATGGAATGGAAGAGGATAGATAAGTTATTACCTTTTCCACAGTTTTGGAAATGCCAGACTGTGCCTTGTAAAGATTCTGATTGACCAAACAGCTGGGCAGCTGGGCTGCTGCTCCAAGAGAGAGCAGAGAAAATGGAGCCACGCTGTTCTCTCTCTCTCTCTCTCTGACAAAGAATTAGGCTGAAACTATTATAGAGCAAATGAATAAGCAAGGAGAAGATCCATATTTACATTGACTATTTTTCACTTGGAAAGAGCCACTTTGACTTAGAAAAAATTCCCTTTGCAATCAGAAGAGGCGTACAAAAGATTGTCACACAGTTCTCTTCTCAGGTCACGGCACTGTCCCTCCCATGGGCCATCACTGCTGGTTGGGGTTATGGAGTGTGTCTTTCTCACCCCTCAGTTTGTGCTTTGAAGGAACACGTGGATACCGACCCAGCTGAGAACTGCCAACTTAATCCTCGGTATATATCAAAATGTCAAAAGAATTGTAGAATTTATGAATGAAGAACAATGAAATGAAGCTGCCTTCACTTCATTCAATGCATTGCACTAATACTTTGTGAGTGAGTTAGGGCTCTGAGAAAGGGTCTCACCAGCCTTTGTACAGTCAAACAGCGCTCGTCTCACTCCTCGTGGGATGCACGGAAAGACCCAGGCAGCTGTAAAGAAGCTCTTTCACCCCTGAAGTCAATCCCTTCTGCTTTAGACAAAGATGGGTATCACTGCTCCTACTACGTCTTGTGAGACTCTTTGTGCTTCGTACAATACATTTGTCTGCTATTACTTTCTGCCAAAATGACGATGTACCATACCTGACTTTTCCATGACAGATACAGTAACCACAGGTGGATATGGAATACTTCAATTTAAATGTAAAGCCATATGAGGAATAGTGAGGTTTGTCTTGGATAAGGCCATTCTAAAGTAAGCTCACTGACCAGGCAGTAAGTGTTGGTGCCTCCCTTAACTAACTATAGTACTAGTACTAGTCAATTCATGGACTAGTTTAGTTCCTGAGACTAACCCACCTGGTAACCACACGGCACTGGCAGTAGATATCACAAATGCTGGTTCCAGCGACTTTTACAAGCATGATGAACGCTCAAACTTCATTTGTGAAACGAATAAACAAGTGTACTGTCTACAGGGATCTCTCCTTACTTGTTTCAGAACTCACTCTATTGAACTAAAGTCTGAAGGTGAACTAACGTTTGCAAAACAGAGTTACTGTGTACATCCTGATACCAGTAAAGCATGCCACTACCTCAAATAACTAATTTTTCATATTTTCCCTCATGAATTATTAATATTTCCTCAGTTATTTCTCAAAAGTACATTCTACTCCATAGGCCCTTACTATTGTAATTTCATAAAAGAAATGTTTCACAAAACTTGGAACTTCCAATATTGTGTGACTCATAATTGGGCGACTACTCCTGGTATCCCGATATCTTGACTTGAAAGTTTGTTTTTGTGGGAATTAGTTTCATTATATCAGAGAAAACACAGAAGAATACTCAAGATATCTTCATTGGCAACTGGAAATGGATATAGCTCATTATGTTTGAATCACAAAGATTTATTTGAAATTTTGAAGTTGCTATGAATACATTGCTTCATTTTATAGATAATATTGACATATTATATGTCCCTTTTTCCAGAAAACTCCAGTAATTTTTCCACTGATCATTCAGTGATAAGAAATGCACTTTTGACTTTAAGGGAAACTTAGTGACCTTAGTGATATTTTGTCTTAGTGTCATTTCTAAAAATGAAAAAGCCTAGAAATCTCACAATAAAAGTGTCTCTTATCTGTCCTACTGTTTTCAAACATAAATTTATGAATTGCCTCCTCTTATTTTAGACCACTTAGAAAATTTTAAGCAAGAATGTGAAAGAAGAAATAAAGAGAAATGATGATACTAGAGAAGCTAGTTCCACATAATTTATTTAGTGGAATTTATTTAGTTCTATTTGCAACAATATACTTGTTGAGCATAGATCTATGGTTACACACAGAACAGAAAATTATCATTAAAAGAAGACAAAAATTTTACTCCTTCAGTCATTTTGTTGCAAAAATATTGGAAGCTAACGAATTAAACCTCAAATAAAAATACTTTCTCCCTGGCTCGGTGCCTGTGGCTCAGCGGGCTAAGGCGCCAGCCACGTACATCTAAGCTGGAGGGTTCAAATCCAGCCTGGACCTGCCAAAACAACAATGATGGCTGCAACCAAAACAAAAATGGCCGGGCGTTGTGGCGGGCACCTGCAGTCCCAGCTACTTGGGAGGCGGAGACAGGAGACTCGCTTGAGCCCAGGAATTGGAGGTTGCTGTGAGCTGTGATGCCACAGCACTCTATCCAGGGGGACAGCTTGAGGCTCTGTCTCAAAAAAAATACTTTCTCCCTGATATAGAAAGCCAATCTGCAGCAAATAGAATCTGTTTGTCAAATGTTGAGCATGATTTTAACAAGACTTATTCTCAGAATAAATGCCTCTCTGTTCATGTGATAGCCATAACACTACAAATGCTGGGGTTTTAAAAGCCACCACCAAATAAAAAACGTCATTGGTTCTGCTGCTCTTTGGGACATATTACTCAGAAATTATTTCTTTCCCACTGATGTGTTAAAAAAGATAGAATGCTTTACCTTAACACAAAGGTTGTAAAACAATTAATGCATCATTGTCTTTTGAAGTTGAATGATAACTTGATAGTTTTTGAGTCATATTTTTTGGTGACTATAATACCTACTCTATGACAAAAGATCATCTAAGTATACTATTATATATGTGTGATTTAAAGCAATTGTGTCCTTTATCAAGCTTTTAAACTAAAGGCCTAAAATCTTGTAGTAATAATACTAGATAGTTAGTTAGAAATGGCTCTCCTAGGAAGGAGGGCAAAGAAGGGAGGGCCCAGGATTCCATATTGGTGTTTCCCCCTCCTAATTTTATCCCAAGTGATTGCTCATTAGGGAAGAGGGAATGTCCCGCCAATCTACCAGTCAGTACTCAGCTGCCGACTGCAGAGGGATGTGGGAGATGGTCTGGACTAGCAACAGGTGCAGTAGGATCTCAACAGTGACCTAGAAGAGCCTTAGGACTAATTATGTCATTACCTTGAACCTGCATTGCAGTGCATACTCCTCCAACAGGCTCTCAGAGAATGTCATGGGAGGTCTGCTTGTGTAGTAAGACTCTGGTTCCAAAGTTACATAGGAACTATGAAGGAGGCCTGACCCAGGCAAAGTGAAAGAGAACCTCTGGCCACACACAAGGCCTCATTGCCTGCTTGCTATGGCAACAGAGGCCTGTTTACAGTCTCCGGAGAACAGGTCTCACTTTGTCAACTCTCTTACTCTGTAATCCTATCTTCCTCTTTTTCGGTAACTTCGTTTCCTGCTTGCCTTCCTTGTGTTGTCTGGTCACTTTTTGACTGAGCCCTCCAAGAACAGAAGACACAGACAGCCACCTCAAAGCCTGGCATTTTAGGATCCAGGTAGCTGCTTTGAAACTTGATGATAATATTGGGGAGTATTCACTTGAAGTGGCATAATAGAGGTAATATAAAAGAAAACATATATCCTTTAGAGAAAAGGTAAAATAAAGATCAAAGAATAAGGAATTAAGTAAATACTTTAATTATTTTAACATTTCAATAGATGATTAAAGAAGATGGTTTAGTGTTTCCTTCCATTTAACATGTCCCTATTTTTAAAAGTGCTAGAGGTACAAAGTAGCTAATGTCCAAGGAAGGATTGGTCTATAAATGTGACAAGGCCAATTAATATGTGTCAAGGACACTACAAGATTGCAACAGATTCCAAAAGGTTACTACTGTAGCAACTAAATATTTTACTCAACCACCTTCCTCTTGGTTATAAAATAGTTGCAAAGTATAATGCATAAGTATGTTTAAATGATCGATGCATTTATAAACTAAAATATTAACTAATTTGAAGATTTGAAAACTGGTCTAGCCACTAGAATCTAGCTTTTAGTATAAGCAATCATTTAATGATATACCAAGGATGGTAATCAATAATATCAATATAACTATACCCTAGAAAATAAATTAGATTTTACATCTTAAATATAAATGTCTGATTTAGTTAAGGATTTCTATTTGCACGTACATCAAAAAAGATCATGAATTTAAAAACTTAAATGAACCGTGAAAAGACTTTGAAAAACAAATAACAAATAGGACCCTGGGATTGTTTTGTGGTTTTCAAAGTCATGGCCAACAGATGGCCTTACCATTTTTCTCAGTTTGACTAAATTTAGATAAGTTTCTTGGGGACTATAGGCCCTAGCCTTCCTTTTCCTTAAAGGATTTAGAAATACATGTCAATTTTTCTCTGTCCAATTTAGATTAATATACATCTCCTTAAAAGCCTCTTGTCAGTTTTAAAATTCAGCTATATCTCTCTGGAGGATCTCAGAAATACGTGTACATCATTATAAAAGATAGCATGCCATCTCTATAAGAAGGCAGAAGGTAATTAGGGCCCTACCTTTAGAGGGCCCTAATTAGCAAACACAATATAGATGGCCTAGCCACAGAGAAAAATGTCTGCAAATTCAGAAATAACCCACACTGGACCAACCTCGTCCTTGACGTTTCCCAGTACTTTAACTCAGAGGTTAAGGTGAGTGAAGTTGTTAAGTTGAGTTTCTTTCCTATTGCAATAGTCATATATAAAGTCTTCTTTGCCTATTTATGTTTGGGGCATTTTATTACTTTGATGGTCATCAGGTGTTGGAAGTCACATTTCAAGTAAATGCGACATTCATTTCAACAATATTAGAATTGCCTGGGTGAGCTTTCCTTTTAAACTACTGAATGCTTATCGAACCAAATTCACTGTTAATTTTGTTAGTTCTACAACAAGGTATCTGTGTTCGGGATTTTGATGAGTATTCCTGACTACAATGTCCATATATCCCCATCTTCAAAAATCACATTTAAGTATGTTTGTAGTGCAGAAGCCAAACATACTTTTCATGGTGATGACTCAGAATTAAGTGCCGTATGATAGACCATTTGATTCCTACCTCTCATTCATCAAAACTACTGATTCTTCTTCAAAATATATTTCATATTAAGCATAATAAGTGTAGCAGGGGTTGGGTAGAGTGGCTCGTGCTGTAATCTTAGCACTTGGGAGGCTGAGGTAGGTGGATTCCCTGAGCTCATGGGTTCAAGACCAGCCTGAGCCACAGCGAGATCTCGTCTATAAAACACAGCTGGACATTATGGCGGGCATTTATAGTCCCAGCTACTTGGGAGGCTGAGGCAAGAGAATCGCTTGAGCTCAAGAGTTTGAGTTTGCTGTGAGCTGTGATGCCACGGCACTCTACCAAGGGTGACAAAGTAAAACTGTCTCAGAAAAAAAAAAAAGAGTAGCAGTTGTGGTAGTAGCAGAAGTAATAACACCCCAAATTTTGACATCTATTATTTATCAGAAAGAGTACTAAACTCATTACAAATAATAATAATTATGAAAAAGAATCCCACAAGTTAGGTAGTTCCATCTCCAGGTAGGAAATGAGCAGACTGTTTATCCACAAGTTTAAGTAACATGCCCACACTTGCAAAGTTTAGAGATCTAGAATTTGACATCTGTTCTCTTTATCTACCAATTTGCCACTCTTTGCCATAATTATCACTTTATTCCCAGTTCATTTTAGCTCTTTTATCCTAAGTCTGTTAGTTGCAATATTTTGCCTCATTCCTATACACGTTTTTACATATTTTAGCACTTCTAATACACCAAGCTCTTATTTAATCATATATGTTTGGCTTATCTTTTGAAATTTAAGACTTATCAGAATTCAAAATAGAGTGTTGGTTAGAATGATCCTGAAAGAATCCCTCAGATTTAATCAATACAATGGAAATTGAAGGTCAATAAGTGTGTATCAATCATGCCAATCGGAAAATAACACCAGTGGAGGAACATTTACATCAGTGGGAATTTCATGCAGGGGATAGTTATGAAGGTGGTCAAAGAATCGGAGATCCCAGAGGACGTGGAAGCAACTGAGACCCCAGAGAGCAAAGGGCATGAGGGCGTCTCTACACCCAGGCAGAGGGCCGAGGAAGCAGGTCCCATTGGGGCTGCAATTTCCAGGGATAAACTGGAATTGAAGTCAGAGAGGACAATGAGCTTATTAGAGAAACAAGAGAAATATTTGCCATTGTGCCCTTCAACCCTCCAGTTTCCTACCATTACTTCCCATAGTTAGAAACCTGCTGGCAACGTGGGAACCAGGTAAGGAAATAGAGAAATAGATGAGATGGGCCAGGAGCTACTCAGTTAAGCTGTAAAATGAACTGTCAAATGTGTTTCTTCTCTGAAAAAGATATTGATTTCAAAACAAACTGTGTGTGTGTGTGTGTATACATATGTATAATCTTCCCATGTGTAATTTTAACCTGAAAGGTTTAATATCCAGGAATAATAAAGTGTCATTTTCCTTTTCCAATGTGGAAATAAGAGTATGTTGAGAGTTTTCTTAAGAAGAGCTAAAAATTTGTTATAATTTTTTTTTAAAGGAGAAAAGTATTTTTTGTAAAGAAATGATATCTAGTTTCAAAAAGAGAAATCTGGGCTCTTGTTAATAAAGGTCAAAAGGAGATTCTAAAGATAACGAGATCTTTACCATGGAATAACCTCAGGCCTGTGATAAGATGTTATTCCCCTGAAATCTGGGCAAAGGCATTTGGAACCATTTTATGTTAGACTTCTTTTTCAATTATACATCTACCCCACACCTACCAAGTCTGCACTATTTACTATATTGTTAATGGCTTTTTTAAAAAATGGTATAGGTATTATAGTTATGGAAAACACGGTGGAAATTTGGATTTCCTATCACATGAAACGTGATATGGGTAGCCTCAAGTGATTCACTATTTCAACAAAATCATTGGTCCCCCACTACGGAGCAGGCTGGACAACCAGCATTGAAGCAGCATTGCTAAACCCAGCCATGCAGTCTGCTCCCACACAGGGCATAGAGGATTAGGGAAAGAAGCAGGTCCCAGAAAAATACCCATGCGTTAAAACACTCACATGAATTCTGTGAATTCTGTTGGACTCAGCTCAGTCTTGGGAGGATAAGAAAGGCTTGCCAGAGGCAAGGACATTCGCTCAGCGACAAATAGGGGTGAGTCATGGGTCTCGATAATCCACCTTCTAAATGTTACCAGGCAATTTTGATTTTTGTCTCTTTACTAACTTCTAACTGCACGACTTAGGACTATTAAATTGTCTGCATCTCAGTTTCCTCAATTATACATTAGTATAGCAACCACTTCTTTGCCATACAGAAGACTTTTGCTTTCCAGAAAATTAAAAAGATGAAGTAATTTAAATGGTCCATAGCATTTCTACTTGTTCCATATCTCAATGTCTTTAGTATATTAAAGAAAACATACATCCCTGAATAGTTTTTAAATTGAAAAATGGAAGGAAAATACTTATAAGCTTGTTTTGCAAGTCAGCTATGAGACAATGATGCCTTAAATCATGGAAACATCAGCAGAAATTGAGGGAAGCATTCCTGGGAATGGAGAACTGAATTCCAAGACGGGGAGGAAGTGTGGTGCCCTTCACGCATGGGGAAGCAGGAAAAGCACGCTGGGAGTGGAAGGAGGTAAGCAGTTCAGCTTGGGATGTACTAATAATAGCATTAAGGTGCTCCCAAGTCGATCGTCTGCCATCTATCATCTGCATATGTATTCAACAGGATTCTTAGTTGGATCCAGAAATTATCAGGCACAGATAATAATTACGGTCAGGGGAGTAAGATAATCTCATTTATGAAGAAAGACCACAAAAAGGAAGAGAGTAACTAAAAATTCTTTAATATACACTTTAGTGACTTGGAGCTAAATTCATATAACGTCTATTTTCTAGTGAGAAAAGCAAATGGAAAATAAACATATGAATTAGTATGCCATTTTGGTAAAGAAATCTTTTTTTTTCCTATTTAATTCTATATGTGTTTAGCATTAGAAGATTTTAAAAGTATTTATTAGTCCTTCAACGCTGATTGTACATATGTGATATAATAACCTATCAGTTTATCTTTTAAACTCAAAATAAAAAATGATGAACATCATTATTAAAATAAATGTATTTTGTGTATAGAACTGTTATTTTATTATCATTCTTGGAACTAATAGAACATTTAAGCAAGATAATCATCAAAGCACTTTTCCAAGTTCTTTAATCCTCAAGCAACTCTGGAATAGACACTGTTATTAACCCCATTTTACAGATGAGGAAGCTGTGGCTCAGAGAGGTTTGGTTTTTCACCCTTCAGAGGAAGCATGAAGCAAAGCTCATGTCTGAACTCAGAAGTCTGATCATCTACACTCTGTCATTACCCGGTGTGCCATTAACGTCTATGCATCGAACTAATTGTGAATAAGTCTAGTTCAATACACCTTAAAAATTCTTGCATTTAGCATCATATTATTTACAATTGTATGTTTGTATATGGAAATATGTATATTAATGCCATTAAAGTGCTTCGTTGATTAGAGAAATTATTTTTAAAACTTTATAGTAAATAGTGTCAAATATTTCTTTACTCATTTGCTTGTCTATTACAACCCCTTCACTGTAACATACCAGTCTACAAATCAGTAAGACATGGAGATATTCTCTTCTCTCTCCTTCCCTTACACCCACACACAGATACACATACACATGAACATAAAATGTTATCAAGTTATGCATAAACTCATTTTGTCAATATATACTTATAGTGTATTCTTAAATATTATATTCATTATTATATTTTATAAAGATAAGGATGAGTTAAATGTTCAGATATACCTACAGCAAGCAATCTTGACTATTTAAACAATATACTAGTAGAGTTTGCATTTTTGAATTGTCACCCCCTGGTGGCAAAATATTTGAGATGTCTGAAGGAAAATACCCATAATGATTTAGAGAGAAAATTAGTTACTTAGGCAGATAAATAAATAAAAGCATGCATATGCATTGTATTTGTACAAATTTGTCTGTGTATATGGCAATACACTGATAGATAAATTTTCTCTCTTTGCATTTCCTAAATCTTAATATTGGCTCTGAACCCTGGCTCTGGCCTTTGTACCTTATTCTAATCATACAAGCTCAAAGTTTATAAATAAACTGGCTTCAGGTCTAATGGTTTGAAACTGACAATTTCAGTGACCAAAATATCTCTCTACCATCAGGATTTAAGCGCCTTTTATGTCCTGTGTTTGGGCTGAAATAAATGCGATCTCTCCCTTTGTACCGACACAGTACGCTTTTTACAGCTTCTGATCCAACTCTTTGTATTCTTAACTATGGGCTGTACGGAGCTCCTGAGAAAGAGATCCTGTACTATGCTTCGGTAAGCCTGAGGATAAACCTGATAAACAACAAAATTGGAAAGTCAGTGGAATGGCTTTCTCTCTTATATTTGATGGATACATTTCTATAATGGGTCTTTATTTGGTACTCTGTCAATTTTCTAAAACTATTTGTGTATCTGACATGTCAGGTTTTTTTCTCTACCTTATCTATTAAATTTGTATTTTCCACTCTGTGTTGAGCCTGAAAAATATCTATTTCGTACACCTATTTGGTATTATAAAATACTGAGTGTATGTTAAAGTAATAATGGAATGTAGTTTCTTTAATGTTCTTTTCAGCTTCAGTCTAATATCCCAAGTAAACTAGAGATATCTTTTTGCCATTGTATTCTCTTTCCAACTTGAATTTTTCAATTTCCCAGTGACCTAAAGTATTACTGTTTGCTTTATTCACAATAGGAAGGTGGTTTGCATTTTTTTCAGTCATTTGGTCAATTTAAAGTATTTGACTCACTGTTTCTATAAGAAAACTGATGGTTAAGGCTCAGCAAATTCTCAAGTATCTAAAATCTTAAGGCAATTCTAGGCCATAAATGTCTACTGTCCATATGAAATACCTTATAAAAACAATCTGTGATTGAAAAACAAGAGCGATCTCCTTTTACCATTTTTTTTTTGGCAGAAAATTTTAAATCAGTTGGTGTAAGTGATATTTACTTGTTCTTTCAACTTAAGGGAAATTTCTGAAATAGTACACATGATTTTCAAACCATAAGGCCTTTATTTTTCCTTCAAAGGTTATTCATAATTCCAAGTTTAAGGAAATGAATCTCATCACAAACTGGTGTGTCAATGCCATTTGCAATGGGAATTGCTTTTCAATAAGTAAAGCCCACAGAAAAGGGGACACATTGCTTGATATTTTATCTTCCCAGGACTAAATCTCTAGAGATTAGTCTAAAAACAGAAAAGGTGTATTTACACGCTTATTTCCAGACAAGCATGGGATATGATTGATTCAAATTTCTAGTATGGATTTGCATGTAAATCATAGCATCTCAAACTGCAAAGTTTTATTTCACTTATTTATATTTATCTATTCATTTTTATTGGCACATTGTGTGTATTTATGGGGTAGAATTTGATGTACATACTGATCTATGTTGATCATCTGTAAAAGTGAAGAGAAAATTGGGGTATTGATTATGTCCATTAGTTCATGCATTTACCATTTCTTCCTGGTGAGAACATGTGAAAGCCTCACTTCTACCCAATTAATAATCTACAGCCCCTTACTGCTCATCACCCTTCCACTACTGTGGGAGATAGCACAGCACATCTGACTTCTTACCTGATTGTAAGTGCCACTGCCCTATTCATTTCTATGACAGCAATTCTTTTTTTCTTTCTTTTATTTTTTTGACTGCATCTCATCTTGGCATCATCATAGCCCACAGGAACCCAATCTCTTGGGCTCAAGTGTTCCTCTTGTCTCAGCCTCTCAAGTAGCTGGGATTAAAAGTCTGCGCCACAACACAAGGCTAATTTGTCCATTTTGTCGAGAAGGGGTCTCACTCAGGCTGTTCTGAAACTATGAGCTCAAGCAATCTACCCACCCAGAGCGCTAGGATTACGGGCACGAGCCACCACCCACCCTTCAAGTCTTCTCTTTGTTTAGATTCCCAGTATGAATGGGGTCATGGTTTGGTTTTGTTTTTGTCCTATATCTGGCTTGTATCACTTAACACAACATCCTCCAGGTATATCCACGTTGTCATACATGACAGAATTCCCTTTTTTTATGGCTAACTAGTATTCAGTTGTGTGTGTGCACCACACTTTCTTTATCCATTTGTCTGTTGTAGGGCACTTGGGTGTTACATATACCCAAGATACTGGCATTACAATAGTTTTGCAGGAGACTGCAGATATCTCTTTAACAAACAGATTTTACTTCATCAAATATATACAGTTAGTGGTACTGCTAGGTCATAATGTACTTTTATTTTTTAATATTTTAAGAAACCCCCATACTATTTTTCATAATGGCTGTTCTCTCTCTCGCTACACACACACACACACACACACACACACACACACGGCATCAATATGCAACTTAATCTAATTGTAACTATGTTATATTATGTTTCTGATATATTTCTCTTAAGTCATCTTTTGAATTAGATTTCTACTGAAAATGCATGCAGACATGGTGATTTAAAGAACCTAAGATTTGTATTTAATCCCTACAATTAAACGCTGGCATGGTTCAGTCACTATTTCTACCGGGGGGATGGAGGTGGGCTGCTGCATCCACAGTTTGGAACTTTGTTTTTCTCATATATAAAAGGACAAATGTATGAGGTAGGCACCAAGCATAAAAAACGCAGTCTGTGGTCACAAAATTATTCCAAAAGGGCACATGAAATTACACCCAGCAGGGATTTTATCAAGTGACTTTATCACTTCTATTTGCAAAAAAAGAAAAAAAGAAATGGACTATTTTAATCAGTGGTGTTTGCTTGAACTTAGTAATGATTATTAAAACATGGTATTTCACATAAGAATATCTCAGAGAAAATTGTAACATACATTTCTCGAGGAACCTAGTGACATTTTTATGTATTTTATCCCAACTTATTTTTGTGTGCACTTTTTCAATGTCAGCCATCTCTTTGGTACGATATGGATAACATTAAACAATATATATTTTCCAACATCAATAAAACATTTCATTGTCCATATCTGTCTATGTACCTATGTTAAAGGTTTACTAATAAGTCTCATTTTGTAGGATATTTGACCATATCAATAATTTGCCAGGGTTAATAATATTGCAATACATATTGGTTTTCAGTAAATAAATGGCTGCATTTTAGATCGCTTTTTAGGGAGGAGTGCCAAGTGAGGGGGAGATTAATTTTCTGTTGATTCATGAAATACATGTATATTTATAAAACAATTAGTATCTGACAGAGATTGTCCCATGTACCTGCAGCAATGCACACACACACACACACACACACACCTGTTCTCATGAATATTAAGGTAGGAAGACAGAAAAATAGCAAACAAAATGAATAAAAACATATGTCAGATAAGGGAATTCATGTATAGGGGGAGCTGTCTTATATTAGGTGGTTAGTAAAGCTATTTCTATGAATAATAGAATGAAGTAAACAACCCATGGGGAAAAGCTAGCTCAACAGAGGGAAGGGTACTGGCGAAGGTCTATAGACCTCAGCTCTCGGCTGTTCCAAGAGAATGCAGGCAAGTTGATTCAGAGTGAGTAATGAGATCTGGTAAGAGACAAAGAGAAATTACAGAAAGAGAACACACAACTCAGACAGATCGCTGGGGACCTTGTACTCCCTCAGCTTTTGATGACCAAGGCTGAATGGGATTTTCACATTCACGTCTTCCACCTTTAACCAGCAGGGAGAATTACAAGTTATAATCTTGGTTAAATGGTATGTCCATTGTTTGCATCTTATCTGTTTTTAAGGAAAAAAAATTTAAAATTCTAATAAAATCATAAACTTTCTGTTTTTAAATCTATATATTTTCCTCCTCTCTGAACTCTCCCATCTATATAACTGACTTTTAATATTCCTTTTGTCAAATTTTGGGGCAGTAATCCATAGTCAAGGTATCAAACAGAAGTTCATGTTACTCACTAACAATATCTTTCCGGCTTTGTCTTTGTATGATATGCACGATTTACAACATTTGTATTTCTTATGGTTAAACAATTGATTATTTTAAATGGGTATTTTTATCTTTAATGTTTGGCTTAGAAAGTATTTTTAAATGTAAGGAATTAGATAACTATTCTCGTTTTAATCTAATGCTAAGAAGTTGCTTAAAGCACTGAAATTATTGTCAGGCTTTAATTTGACATGTGACAATGGGCTGAGGGAACTAAACCTTCACACTGACTGGCAAGTGATCCCCATCTCTTAGCAGCAGTAAGAGGTGCTCCGAATGCAGTTGCCTGCAGAAGCCGAGCAGAGTATGTGAATAAATAAAGCGGGTTGGATGTGAAAATGCATGGACTGTGACTCCTTCCAGGAGCTCAGGTTGCAAGGTAGGGCAGGTTTAAACCTACGGCTTGCTAGAATCTATTGAAACAAAAAATATGGTGAGAATGTCACTACAATGTCTAGAACAAGAGTTACTTGCTTACATAAAGCTACTTAACATACTTATTCCTACCCCCAAATTTTATGAGGTAGAAAGCTCCTACTGTCCGACATGATCAATTCAGTGAGATGAGGCTATGTCTCTTTGGGTTTTTCTTCTAAAATACAATTTGAAGAGAAACATTATTTTCCCCCAATAAGATACCATTATTGATTGAAAAGTTTTTCATCTCAGCTAAATCTCTTAATTTATACATTTGACACATTAACAGATTAATCAATTCAATGAAATTTAAAAGGCCCACTTAGACTTTTTCCCTTTGGAATTTTTTTGTTCATGTTACTCAGCATTTAAAACATATAAAAAAGGGTAAAATAAGATGTATCACTCACAACCTAGTACTTAACCAGCAAATGAAAAGTATTCCTCCATCCCCATTACTCAGAACCTTCCTTCTGACGTAATTATTAAGGTTTCTTCACAGAGTACTTTGAGATATTTAAATATAACTATATAAATATGTAAATACATTCAAATATTATTTTTTATATAAAAATATGTGCCATATAGATTCTATATGACATGCGCATATACCATACATAAGTATATATATTTTAATATCCATAAATATGTACTTTCACATTAATAGTAATTCATATAATTTCTTTATTTCAGGTAACTCTGTAATAAGTAACCTTGCATCTAGAGGGATCATTTTTCAAGAGCACTCGTATGACTGTACTATATTCTGAGAAGTGGAATTTAAGAGTATGTACATTTTGGATTTCAATAGAATTTGCCACTTTGTTCTTCTTAGAGATTTTACCAATTTACATTCCCAACAGAATTTTATGACAACTTTCACTTCCTTACACCTTTGCAGACATACTGGGTTATAAAAAGTCTGAATCTTTGCCACTAGACACATTTATCTTATTTTGAGAGGTTTACGAAGTACACTTGGTACTTCCTTTCATTTGAAGTGTTTGTTCGTATCTTTGACCATTTTTCATAGCGGAGCCAATAGCTCTTCTGTTATTGATTGGTAAAAACTCCATATATATTAGAGAAGTTATCTTTCAGCCTGTTACATGTGCTGTAAAGCATTTATCCCTGTAACCTTTTCTTTGCTTATGGCACTTTTGCCAAGCAGAGTTATTTTTATTTAGTTAAATGTTTACAGTTTTTGAGATGTGATACATTCTTGAAAGGCAGCTGCTAGTATGAGAATTTTAAAAGAATTTATGAATGACTTCTATTATGTTTTTAATTTTGTTTTTAATGTTGGAATTTTAGCTCCCTTATGAATTTCTCATGTAATATAGGTGCAGTCCAATTTTCGGATGGCTACCCAGTCATTTCCACCTCAACTGATAAATTCTCAATTTTCCCTAGTCATTTGAAATACAGCACAAAATATGTTTGCACCAAATTTGGATCTTTACTTGACTGTACATTTTTTTCATTAATCCATTTGTTTGTCATTAGTCAGGGCTATAGTTTTATATTTTTGAAACTATTTGTGGACTTCTGTAATATTAGTAAGCATTTGATTAGTCCTGCTTTCCAGTTTAATCTTGACCTATTCTTCATGCTTAAATTCATTTTTGTTAGTATGAGTTTTAATCTAAGTATCATGTAAACTAAAAAATATGCAGATCACGAGTATAGAGCATGATGATTTTTTGTTAGCTAAACACATTCAAATAACCAAAATTTAGATCAAGAAACAAAGCATTATTATCATCTAGAAATCTGCTTCACATATTTCGTTATTCAGAACATCCTACAAAAGGAACTCACTCTCTTAACTTTTAATGCTTTATGTAAGTTCTACATATTTCTATAACTTAAACAGATAGGTTAGAAATGCATTACATAATTTGTAAATAGTTGGATATTATTTATTCATCTTGTTGCTATTGATTTCTAGCTTGCTTCCCTTATACTTAGAAAACAGAGGTGAATCTTTACAATACTTCTCGATTTGTTTACTTTTTAAAAATGACTCATTTTCTTTCTAATATTGGTTAATATTCCATGTGCAGTTGAAAAGAATATTCATTCTGTTGATGTTTTTAGTACTTGTTGATTAGGTGAAGATTTTTAATTTTGTTTTATTTCAATTTTACCAAATCTTTTTAAAAAGATTTTGGTATCGCTATTGAAAGTGATATGAAAATTTCCCAGCATAATTATAGATTTACCTATTTCTGTTTTCTATATTATTTTTAATATATATTTTGAAGTCATATTATGGACTGCATTAAGTTTAGGATTATCACTTTTTATCATAATAAGATTTCAGCTTGCTCTATAATGCTTTGTTGTTTTTGTTTGTAGCCTACTATTTATGAAATTATTATAACTATAAGAGGTTTCTTTTGATTACAGTTTTAGGAAATAGGCATTCTTTTTAAAAATATTTTCCCTTAATCATTTTTTCCTCTCTACCACAAGTGTATCCCTAAGCCTGGTGAGACTAGCCCACATCACAAAGTACCCATACTGTAGATGTTGGCGTGGATGTGGACAGCAGGGAACACTTCCACACTGTTGGTGGATGCAAGCTAATACAGCCTTTTGGAAAGAAGTATGGAGAATACTTAAGGAACTAGAAGTTAGACTTTCCACTTGATCCTGTAATTCCATTAATAGGTATCTACCCAGAAGAAACAAAATTTATCATAAAGGTATTTGCACCAGAATATTTATCACAGTTCAACTCACAATCACCAAAATATTGAACCAACCCAAGTGTTCATCAACCTGTGAATGTAGCAATAAACTGTGGCCTGTATATCCACGGAATAGTATCCAGCCATAAAAATGATGGAGACTTTTCGGGGTCCCACCCTATGGGCAGGGTCTGCTAAGACCTGCGGAACTGGCAGCAACTGACTGAAGAAATATAAAATTAGAAACAATTAGAAAGAAAGAGACAAGAGAAAAAGACAAGAAATGAGAAAAAAACGTTGTATCTAATATAAAATTAGAAACAAAGAGACGAGAGAGAGAAAGAGACAAGAGATACAGAATAGAATTTTCAAAGGTGGGAACTCAGGTGATTGCTGCCCATTTGTGGGGTCTTGGTGGAGGCCGAGTTTCTGTTCTACTCAGCTTTTATTGAAGACTATTTGCCCAGAGGGTAAGCTGAAGGAGGGAACTAAGACACCCGCAGTTTCTCTGCGTGAGGTATGAGCTACTATTGTTTCTGTAATCATCAACTTTAAGGGTCTGAGCAGCCTTTAGAAATCCAGAACCTGAGCTGTGAAGGAATACCAGAGTTAAGTCGCCGCACCCCCCACAGGCAACAATTGACAAAGCCAAATCAAACCTTCCCACTACCACACACCCAGGGTACCACTTTGGAAAGTCCTCAGGTGATTAGCCCAACTGAAGACT
>CAUYON010046886.1:0-10632 GCA_963573935.1 Arctocebus calabarensis
GAGGGAGGGTAATTGGTGGGACCACACCTATGGTGCATCTTACAAGGGTACATGTGAAATTTACTAAATGTAGAATATAAATGTCTTAACACAATAACTAAGAAAACGCCATGAAGGCTATGTTAACCTGTTTGATGAAAATATTTCAAATTGTATATAAAACCAGCACATTGTACCCCACAATTACATTAATGTACACGGCGATATTGTACACGGCGATGATTTAATTTAAAAAGAGATAGAAGAAGAAAAAAGTGGATTTCCAAAACATTCATAGTTCTAATGAATCTATTGTTGACTCTATTGCTAACTTCCCCATGTATAGGACACTCTGGAGCACTGTCCTTAGAACCCAGACCTCGAGAAGGATTCTAGCTCACTGTCCCTTCTCCCCAGCTGAACACCAGCCTTCCAATTCCATTTGCTGGAGAAGCCATTTAAAGCCTAGTGGTAGAGACCTTGAGTAAATCTTTCTTCCTACTCCCTGCAAGTCAAAATAGGTCTTTTTTAAAAAATCACCCCTAATTTTCAATACCATTTTTCTAAGTGTTGACAATAGTTCCATTCTCTCCTTCCCATCTTTTATCTCCACAAGGTATCTTCTTTCAAAATCTTGGCAGTTCAACATAAGGAAAAGTCTTATATCCAAGTGTCTTTTAATGTAGAAATGCAACCCAATGGCTACGTCAGATAAATTTGATATACAAACCCCAGTGTTCATGCTCTCTGCAGAAATTTTGAAGCCTGGAAATCATTTCAGAGAAAGTAAAAAATCCTAATAAAAATCTGAAGCAACCCAATGACTTCTGACCAGGAAATATATTTGAGGAAAAAAGTTATTGGAGAAGGAGAGATGCAAACTGGCAGCTGAATCATCAGAAGAAGGGGTCAATGACTAATTCGGAGACACTTGAACGTCATGTGATATATGCTATGTAAGTGCTGACTATTAATATTAATATTTTTGTCAGTCTTTGCCCTTCCTCGTTCTTGAGAAGAATTTTGTGTTTCACCAGGCAAAGCCTTGTCGAGAGAAGGAGAAACAGAATCTCAATTTCCTTTACTGTAAACTAGGGTGCATTTCGTCTCCGAGGGTCGCAGGGTTGTTTTACAGAGCTCGTGCTGCTTTCCTCTTATTGGCTTGGATCTTGTGGATAATTTATTTAAAAGACTTAACTGGCCCCTTATGGCTGGAATCCATTTTAATCTCTAAATTGACCACTCTTCTCAATCGAATTTAAAAATGAAGAGGCTCTGTGTTTCAGATGGGAATAGCGAAGAGTCTCTAATTATAACTGTTTTACATGCTAATGTACACTAGTTATAAAACACAAAAAAGTATAAATAATAAAACAAAATAACGTGCAATTCTTCCACCCAGGATTTATCATTCTTTTATGTTGTGGTGTATCTTTTTCCAGCCTTTACTTATGAAAAATTAATTTCGATGTCTCATAAATATCTCCATATAAGTATTGCTGGAAGTCTACATTTAGCAATTTTATATTTCATGTTTTTTAAACTTGAAAATGTAGCAAGATATACATTTTTCTACCAAGAAAAAAAGTCATATAATAACTAAATAAAATGTTGTATTTATAAAAGAAAAATGTTTAATGTGTGTTGTATAATGTTGTTATGGGCAAATATGTGATAAATACAATTTTCAACCTATTCCAAATAAAGTCTTTCTTAAGCTAAAGTGAGGTCTATCACTTGAAAGCCAGGGGGTTGCAGGGGTGGATTTCTTTGTTTTAAACATATCTTAAATATTTCTTGCTGTTCAAACCCAGGAACACCCCCTCAGCAAATTCAGCACTGCAGAGCCCCCCAGCAAACTTCAGAGAACAGCCAATACCCTTCCAGGGCCTCTCCCACCAGGGTGCCATGTCTCTCCTGGGATTCGTTCCTTTCTTATTAAGTAACCTGAGTTTAAAGCGAGTAATCAGGGAAACTCCCAGAGAAGACTTCATCTGGAAGCCACCAGTCACTTCCGCCTCTTAATCCTTGGAGAGTCCAGCACACAAACCGGCCCCAAGAGCTACTTTCTGGCAGGAGGGACTCACTCTGGGGTGGCCGGGCCCTTTCCAGGGCTTCCCCGCAGGCAGGCCAAGCACAGGCGACGCAGAGTTCAGGGTGGGCAGCAGGCAGCAGTGAGGAGTGGCCAACTTTCCGTTCCCAAGGGCCACCCCCACATCTGATCATCCAGCTACCTATCCACGCAGAGCCGCTCCCGCCAGCCGGGGACAGCCCTGCCCTCTGCTGAGTCATGTCAGGTGTGTCCGTATGGCGGCACCAAGGTGCCCAGATATTCGGTCAACCCTGGCCTGGGTGCTGCTGGGAAGGTATTCCCTAGGAACTCTCATTACTAAATGCCTCAGTAATTCAATAGTGGCAACTTTTCTTTTAACTTCAGAATATCAAGGAGTACACAAGTTTTGTTTATATATTTGGTTTTTGTATAGAGTGAATCAAAGTCGTACGTGTTCCCTTCACCCAGTTAGACTGCACTGTGCACAGTAGGTGTGCATTAGCCCATTCCCCACCCTCTGCCCCAGATAGACTGCACTGTGCACAGTAGGTCTGCATGTACCCATCCCCCACCCTCTGCCCCAGATAGACTGCACTGTACACAGTAGGTGTGCATGTACCCATCCCCACCGTCTGTCCCCAGTTTGACTTTCCCTGGGCGTTGCCTCCTTGTTGGTTCCAATTTGGTGTTGAATACATGCTCTTATTTCCCCATTCTTATGAGGTTTCACTTAGAAGAGTGGTTTTGAGTTCCATCCAGTTTGTCACAAAAGACACAAGAGTGCCATTTTTTATGTCCAAGTAATATGCCACTATATGCATATACCACATTTTACTAATCCATTCAGTACTGATGAGCACTTGGGTTGTTTCCACATCTTTGCTGGAACATTGGAGTGCTGATGTCCTTAGTGGAAGTTCTCCTTGCCACTCATTGGTCCTTCTCAAAGCACCCTGGCACAATGCCCACTACTACCGGTAGGACACACAAAGTCCCTTGGATTTGCTAAGGACAGACACCAGAAATACTGTATCATTTCTATTTCACTGGTTATGAAAATTGGGTTCATGGGTTCATGAAGTGTGGAAGACTCACTCCAGATCCAGGTCCATGGCTGGGAAGCATGGCTCCCCCTGGACAGAACTTTTCCACCTGACTGGGGTGGAACCATGGCCTGTCCTACACCCACCAGGACCTCTGCTGGAAGGGCCCAGGTCCCCAAAGAGGGTGGGGAGTCTAAAGGATAGACCTTTGCTTCAAAATGGCTTCAATATTATTATTACTTGAAAATCATTTGCAAAGACCATTGATACTGTAAGGAGTCTCCCTTTTGCCAGGGAAGATGAAATCACTGGGCACCTCACAAGGATTGCCGCTCCAGGGAGGCACCGCCAGTGTTCTTCCTTCATCCCGGCCTCTCCCTCCAGCTCAGGCTCACGACCTCAGTCTAATTCCAGAGTGGAAATAAAAAGTTGTAAAGAAACTTGTGGCAAAGTCACTTGCAAAGACAAAAGCCGTGAATATCCTTGTTCCCACAGATTCAATCACTAGTGCAAAGCCCAAGGAGCTTCAGAAATTTAAATCAGACTGTGCACAATTAATGACCAGAAACTCCAATTTCATGTTAATTGGTTTTAATTAAATTTTTTTCCATGTGCTTATCTACAAGGGCTTATTGTCAGTGTACCAGCGATCTCATCTTTGAATTCCCTGCATCCTGTGCCTTACCTTTGAAGTTGAACAATAAAACAAATCTCTGAACGGCACCTGAATGGTCCATGAGGGAGTAAGGAGGAAACTGGTAATAAGGCGGGACGAAGGGACACAAAACACATGCTGGAAAGTCGCATCGCAGACAGCACCCAAGGGGCAGGAGATTCATTTCAGACTACCAAGGTATTAGTCAAATCTCTCATCCTGACGAAATGTAAAGCCTATGCCTAAACTTCCCAAGGTGACCGCTGGAGTGGGATTGGTGCATCAGGAACCAAATATGGAAGGGCTGCAAATGGCACAACTTCCAACATCTGGCAAACTGGGTGATGTCCCACCTTTAGAGAAAGGAGGCCGAGTATCTGCTTCCAGTTGTCTGTTTACGTGGAAACGTTAAAGCATGAGGGATCTGTTTATTTGGGGATAAGCAGAAATTCTGTTAAATTCCAAGTCAACACCATAAAAAGGAGTCTTTATTTGACTACCCTTCCCCACTGCCTTCATGAATCCGCCACAGGAGACCGTAAATAGACAAAAGGTGCTAATCGGCCTCTCCAGACAACCTCATGGACTCTCAGCTAGCCACACTTCCACTTTAGGAACTGCATTATTTGTGAAATTTTCACTCAGATCCACTTTGAGGAAGGGTCGTGAAAAGCATCCATGAAGTCTCCGCCATAATTGAGACAGTTAACAACCAATTTTCTCTAACACTGACACTGCTCTGCCTGTCTTCAGTAGCAAAAATACTCCTCTTTGCCTCCAATCAAAGCTCTCACTCACAGTTTATATGCATTCATTTTATTTTATTGTATTTTTGAGTGTTCCAGCAACACGGCATGAACTGTGGAACGGGTTTTCCCTTGAGCACTCAAGTAATGATTCTTATAAGGTAACAGCTGTGGGCAGATAGAGCCCATATATTTCTGTGGAAGCTACAGTTGTTTGGAAGGTCAGTCATCAAATGGGGCTCATTTTTCACGGGAGACAAAGGCAGTGCCAAGGTCTTTTCAATTTGTGTGGAATTAGGCTAGTTTTGTAAAAGTGATAACAAGAGCATCAGAGCAATTTTTTTTTTAAAAACATAGGGTAGAAAGAAATTTGTATCTTTAAAAACTCATGAAACATTGATCAAGCAGTTAAGTTTTAATGAGATTTGTAAAACAAACGATAAAACAAAAGTAATGGTTATTTGTATTAAAAAAATAAGGTCCTTACTAAGAATATCTTATTATTCCAAAATTTACTATTTATTGTATTACACTTATCCTAATTAATGAGATATTAGGCCTGAAAGGTTAGAGGTAACAGAGGGTATAATAACATAATATCTTTTAGGCATTTACTCATTCAAGAAAATTTAAGGATACTTGATATTATTCCCATTAACAGTTTGAAGCATCTGTTAAGCATAGAAAAGGATTCACATGTTGTCCTTCTTCCTTCCTTTCTTAGGGATGCCAAGAAAGTCATCTCCCTCCTTTTCTCCCCACCCCCATCTTCTCTTCTCCTTTTTCTCTCTCCTACTAATCTCTTCCCCTCACTCTCTTTCCTCTCTCTAATATAAAATGAATTTATACTTTTATATCCTAAAAGAAGAAAGAAAGAAATGGTTCATAATACAGATATTATTCTTATTATGGACACTTTTCTCTTTTCACGGTGATTTTGTTTGCTTGCTTGTGTTTCAATAATTCCTCTTTCCTCCTACATCTAATATCCTACTTTCCTGTCCTACAATACTTCATTTCCCCAGATAATCAATGTTTACCAACTGGCATAGTTGTACTTAGAGCTATCTCTGTGGGCCATATAATCATGCATGTGCATAAATATTTACCTAAAATGTTTTATTTAAATCAATGCTTACAGAAAATGAAAACTTTCCTCTACATCTGGCTTTTCTCATTTAACATGGTGTCTTGGTATTTCTCTATGTTAACTGGTAATAAAATGCCTTCTTTTTAGTATCTGCATAATGTTTCATGGTGTCAAATCCTGGCCTTCCAAACTATCACCAAACCAACCAGTTGATCATACAAAGCGAGTTAGTTTCTTAGTGGGGTAAGGAAGAACACCACCTCATACCTTTGAGCCACAGGTATCTCAAAGAAGGTGAGCAAAGCCAGGATATTTACTGTGAGATTTTGAAATTTGGTTTATGGTGAGTCACTAAATGAGGAGACTTGGGGGTGGCGCCTGTGGTTCAAAGGAGTAGGGCACCAGCCCCTTATACTGTAGGTGGTGGGTTCAAACCCAGCCCCAGCCAAAAACTGCAAAAAAAAAAAAGAGACTTGGTTAGGTTGGGCAAAGATCATAAAATAATAATTTTCTTTCAGTTATTATAAAGTAGCTTATTTTTAGCAGCCTTATGTGGATATAATTGACAAACATAAACTATACATATTTAAAATTTTATAAGTTTAGACCTATGTATACACCCCTGAAACCATCACCACAATCAAGAATATATCCACCACCCCACAAGTTTCCTCACATTCCTATGTAATTCTTCCTTTCTGCCCCTTCTATCACTACACCCCAGGAAATTGCTTTTTGTAACCATAAATTATATAAGTCTACATGATTATATCACATAGTCTGTATTCTTTTTGTCTGGTATCTTTCATTTAGCATAATTATTTTTGACATTCATTTACATTGTAAATATCAATAGTTCATTCCCAGTCTTGTTGAAAAGTATTTCTTTTATGAATATACCACAATTTATTTATTAATTCATCAGTTAAAGGACATTTGGGCTGTATATAGTTTGAACTATTACTAATAAAGCTACTATTAAACATTTGTGCACAAGTCTTTGTAAGGGCTTATGCCTTCATTTCTGTTGGATATATACTGAGAAGTAGAATTGTTGAATAATATAGTCCAAAGTTGAATCATTTTGCATTCCCAACAGAAGTGTATGAAATTTCCAGTTTCTCTGCATCTTTATCAACATTTTATCAATTTTTTTCATTTTAGCCATTCTAATAAGTGTGTAGTAACATGACATTTAGATACTAATTTAATTTTCTTAATGACTAATAATTATGCTGTAGTGTGGAGTGTTCTATAAATGTTTTTTTTTTTTTTTGAGATAGAGCCTCAAGCTATCACCCTGGATAGAGTGCTATGGCATCACAGCTCACAGCAACCTCCAATTCCAGGGCTTAAGTGAGCCTCTTGCCTCTGCCTCCCAAGTAGCTGGGACTACAGGCACCTGCCACAACGCCTGGCCATGTTTTGGTTGCAGCCATTATTGTTGTTTGGCGAGCCCGGGCTGGATTCGAACCCGCCAGCTCAGGTGTACATGGCTGGCACCTTAGCCCATTGAGCCACAGGCATTGAGCCGAGTGTTCTATAAATGTTAATAAGGTCATATTGAGATTTCTATTTATGTATACTATGTGTTTTTGCTGATTTTTCTGTGTACTTGTTTCTATTAACTTAGAGAAATGACTATTGAAATGCTTAACTGTAACTGCAGATATGCAATTCCTTCTCGAAATTCTTTCAGTTTTCAATTCATGTATTTTGAAGCTCTATTTTTAAGGTCATAAACATTTACAATTTTTGAATCCCTTTGAAAATTTCCCCCTTTATCCAGACGAAAAGACTTTCTTTATTCTTGGTAATATTCTTCCTTTTTTTTTTTTTTTTTTTTGGCCGGGGCTGGGTTTGAACCCACCACCTCCAATATATGGGGCTGGCACCCTACTCCTTTGAGAGTAGGCACTGCCCTTATTCTTCCATATTCTTAATGTTAATATAAACACTTCAGCTTTCTTTTGACTAGTATTAGCATGGAATTATTATTATTTTTTTTTTTTGCATACTTTCACCTACTTGTGCTTTTAATTTTAAAGTGTGTTTCCTATAGACATCATATAATTGGGCCATGTTTTTTCATCCAATTTGATAATCCCTGCCTTTTAATTGAAGTATTTGAAACATTTACATTTAATATGAGTATTAATATGATTAGGTTTTCATCTATCATTTTGCCATTTATTTCCTGTTTGTTACATCTGATCTTCATTGTCCTCCTTTTCTACCTTTTTTTGGATTAACTGTGTCCTTTTATGATTATATTTTATCTCCTTTGTTGGTGCTTTAGCTATTTGTTGTATCATTTTAGTGATATCTTTAGGGCTTATATTATAGTAAACATCTTTAATTTATCACCATCTACTTTCAAGCAATATTAAATTATTACATGTATATATAAAAATTTTTCAAATTATACACTTCTATTTCTCCCCTCTTTGATTTTATCTCATCATTTAAATATACTTTCCTTTTTTATATTATAAACCCCACAATACTGTTCATTTAAACAGTTGAATATCTTTTAAAGAAATGCTAATAATAAAAGTTTTTATCTATCTATCTATGTCATTATCATTTCATGTGTTCTTTATTTCTCTGTAAAGATCCAGATTTCCATCTGGGGATTATTTTTCTTCTATCTTCAAGGGTTCCTTTAGTATGGGTTTGCTGATGGTAAATTCTTTCAGGACCTGTATGTCTGAAAATGCCTTTATTTTACCTTTCTTTCTGAAAGTTTTGGGGTTTTTTTGTTGTTGTTGTTGGGGGTTGTTTTGTTTTGTTTTCTGATATAGACTTCTAAATTACCAGGCTTTTTTCCTTTTAATCAGAGTACTAACATGATTTTGTTTCTCATTGTCCCCCTTGTTGTTATCCTAAACTGAAGAATAGCCTAGTAATGATGTGTAGGAGTATGATTGACCCATGTCCACACCACAATTTGCGGCACCTGACTACATACTAAGTCCTGGACATGTTGTGTCAAATTTCATAAAAAGTCAGGTTTGGCTTATCTTTTCGCTGGGTGATCCTTTCCCGAATCATTTAAGGCGCAGCAGCTTCATGGCAGCATTTGAGGCTGTAGAGATTAAGCATCTGCAAACTGCATCTCAGACACCCAGTAAGAGCAAAATTATGATCAGCAAGACCTCAGCAGTGACGAGGTCTCTCTTCTCAAACCAAGAGAAGAGAGCCCATTCTCCAACTAAAGAGTTGGCAAAACAAAATATAAGGTTTTTAATAAAATTAAGTATATTATGATTTATCTGTTTGCTTTCCACATCACTTTTTTCATATTAAAAATTCCAGCAAAGTCTTTACAGATATAAACACAACATTCTTATTCTATAAACTATGAACCTCTCAAGAAAGCATTTTTAGAGCCTTAGTGAAATTATCCTTCCAACTGCTCTTCTCTAAACCATGACATGAAAGATTTTCCTTCACTTCTGGTCCTTTTATACACCATGAAATTTAAGATTTAAAGAGAGAAGATAATCTAGAATTTTTCTTGTGTGATTAGCTTTAATTATCAAATCAAGGTCCAATTTTTCTCCTTCTTGAATTAAATTATCTACTTTCCTAGAAGAAAAAATGATGGATCAAAATGAATATTTGATGTATTCTTCTGAAGAGAGTCATCTGTTTATCAAAGTGGAAAGTTCCAATCCAGTTTGTGCCCAGTAGCTAGTGTCTGTTTGTGCCACAAATCCAATACCAGTCACTGGGGAGCTCTCAGTGCAAAAAGATTCTCAGGATCATTAAAAAGTTGTTGTAATGTTGTCAATGCCACTCATTAAGACTAGCTCAGCGTCAAGAAATAAATTCTTTAGGATCAAGATAATTAGGTAAATCTTAAGCAAAATAGTGTGTCTGCATTGTAAGATGTATAAAGGTGATACAGCCTTCAAATAGATAACTTACACTCCCTAATCCTCTTCCAAGTTCTATTTCTAAGAAAATTCAGTTACTAAAGCTAGCTTCTACAAAAGGCCCCAAGTATTGTTTATTGGAGATATTAATTTCCTTTTATAATGTGACAAGATAAGGTTTTCCTGATTTCTGGTTATTGTGGTATTTGCCAACTAAAAATTCACCTCATGGTGGAATCCAGCTAATCCATTAATCAGTTGGACTCATAAAACCACTTGATTAAGTACAAAAAGTTGGAACTGAGGGAAACTGAATAGTTCCAAAGAAATGTGTGTAAAATAAAATCAACAGTATTCGATCCTATAATTCCTTTACTAGGTATATATCTAGAAGACCAAACATCACACCACAATAAAGATATCTGTACCAGAATGTTTATTGCAGCCCAATTCATAATTGCTAAGTCGTGGAAGACGCCCAAGTGCCCATTGACCCACGAATGGATTAATAAATTGTGGTACATGTATACCATGGAATACTATGCAGCCTTAAAGAAAGATGGAGACTTTACCTCTTTCATGTTTACATGGATGGAGCTGGAACATATTCTTCTTAGCAAAATATCTCAAGAATGGAGGAAAAAGTATCCAATGTACTCAGCCCTACTATGAAGCTAATTTATAGCTTTCATATTAAGGCTATAACCCAATTATAGCACAAGAATATGGGGAAAAGGGCAAGGAAGGGGAATGGAGGGGGGAGGATGGGTGGAGAGAGGGTAAATGGTGGGATCACACTTATGATGCATCTTAGAAGGGTACAGGTGAAACTTACTAAATGCAGAATACAAAGGTTTTCATACAATAACCAAGAAAATCCCATGAAGGTTATGTCTAACAGTTGGATGAAAATATTCAGATTGTATATAAAGCCAGCACATTGTACCCCATGATTGCACTAATGTACATAGCTATGATTTAATAAAAAAAAAAAGTGGTGCATCTTAGCAGGGTACTGGTGAAACTTATTAAAGGTAGGGTATCAATGTCTTTATATAGTGATCAAGAAAATGCCATGAAGGCTATCTGTAACAGTACGATCAAAATATTTCTGAATGTATATGAATCGTGCCCTATGATTGCACCAATGTACATAATTATGATTCAATAAAATTATTAAAAGAA
>CAUYON010046888.1:0-12225 GCA_963573935.1 Arctocebus calabarensis
CTTTTTTTCACTGTTATAAAATAAGATATTTCAAGCAAAGTATTAACTCTGCCCCCCCAAAGCCCAACCTCCCAACAAACAAAAAACTATCTGGGAATACTGCTATGCTAACATATCCAGATCAAGTAGAATGATACTGAAATATTTCTTCTTTTTTTATTGTTTATAAGATTTCTGGAATTGCTTGTTTTGTAAAATCATTGTGGTCTATGACAGTTTGAACTTTGTTATTTAATTTAATTCATTGCTTAATTACTGTTTTCCTATGAATGATTATACTGTGTAATGGCTTTTGAGGGGCAGCTTCGAGGGGGATGGAACAGAGCCAGGCTAGAGGCTGGTGGAATATGGGAGTGGGAAGAAGGGGGAAGTTCAGCACAACAGCCAGGATTTGGGCACAGGGGCCTCTGGGAGGTGCAGAGGATGTGGGTGTAAAATTAGATTTAGAAGGGAAATGGGTTTTTTTTTTTTTTTTTTGAAATAGAGTCTCACTCTGTTGCCCACACTACAGTGCTATGGCATCAGTCTTACTCACATCAATCTCAAACCCCTAGGTTCTAGCAATCTTCTTGCCTCAGCCTCCTGAGTAGCTGGGCCTATAGGGCTCTTGCTATTAATACCTGGCTAATTTTTGACAGATGGGGGCTTGCTCTTGCTCAGGCTGGTCTCAAACTTCTGAGCTCAAGGGATCCTCCTGTTTTGGTCTTCCAGAGTGGTAGGATTACAGCTATGAGCCACCACAATTGGTCTTTATATTTTAAGTAAGGCTTATAAGGCTTGGAGCCTGTAGCTCAGTGAGTAGGACAACAGCCACATACACTGAAACTGGTGGGTTCAACCTGGCATGGGCCTGCTGAAACACGGACAACTGCAACCAAAAAATAGCCAGGACTTGTAGTGGGCACCTGTAGTCCCAGCTACTTGGGAGGCTGAAGCAAGAGAATTGCTTAAGCTCAAGAGTTTGGGTTGCTGTGAGCTGTGACGCCACTGTACTCTACCCAGGGTGACAGCTTGAGATTCTGTCTCAAAAAATAAGTGAATGAATGAATGAATAAATAGGGTTATAAAACACTTTTCAAACTTGATTCATTAATAAGTCATTAAAATCATATCATTTTTGGCTCAGCGCCCGTGGCTCAAAGGACTAAGGCGCCAGCCACGTACACCTGAGCTTGCGGGTTCGAATCCAGCCCGGGCCAGCCCAACAACAATGATGGCTGCAACCAAAAAATGGCCAGGGTAGTCCCAGCCACATGGGAGGCGGAGACAAGAGACTCGCTTGAGCCCAGGAATTGGAGGTTGCTGTGAGCTGTAATGCCATAGCACTCTATCCAGGGTGACAGCTTGAGGCTCTGTCTCAAAAAAAAAAAAAAATCATATCATTTTTATATTACCATATAGACAGAATGGATCAAACACAATATAGATAAGAAAATAACATATTGTGAAGAGATTTCTCAGTATAATTTCTAAACTTAGGCCATAAGGCAGTATTTCCCAAGGCTAGTTGTACAACAGAATCATTGCAGAAGTTAAAAATCAGATTTCCTAGAATGATGGTAGCACTGGAGGGCCAGGATGTGTATTTTTAAAAATATCCCTCTCCTTGTCCCCATAATTTAGAAGCATAGCCAAGTTTAAAAAACTCTGAATCAGAGAATTTCCTGGAACACATCCAATGAACAACTCTAACTTCCCACAACTCTTCAGTGTGTTATATATGCTTCTTTCATTGCAGCTTTTAAACTATGTCCCTGAATGTTGAGAACTGAAAGCCCTCTAAAATATCTAATCATACAGCTTATAGAAAAGGCCCCTGAAAGGGAAATAGCTGTGTAACTAAGTATGTCAGACTATAGAATCATAATCTCTCTCTAAACATTTTAACTAAAATACCTAATCCTAAAATATGAGCATGTAATATTTAGCATACTTGTTTTAATTAAAGCAAAAAGCAACTCAAAACAGTTACACATTCAACAGCTTTTACAGAAGCTGGAGTACTACTTAACCAATCACATAGCTATATAGTGTTCTTTGAAGCGCAAACCATACAATGTAATTAACAGATCTTGAATTATTAAAACTACAAGAAAAATGATTGTACCTGATGGTGCATAGGATCCTGTTGTATTCCCATCATTCGAGGTTGAAACTGATCCATATTTTGATGCTGTGTGTATGCTGGCTGCTGCATGCCATCTCCAGGAAATCCACTAAAAGTAAGGCAAGTAATCTTTTTTTACCCATTCAAAAGCACAAGACTCTCAGCCACATTCATACTATAGAAACATAGGATATATATAGGATATTGTCGAGGATTCATTAGTAGTCAACATTTTTAAAAATCGTATGTAGTATATTTATCCCTTTACTAATCTATACACTCAGTATTATTCCCAACATGAAAGCCACTTTTTTATCAGGAGAAAATCCATAATACCACAAATTTTACAAAACAATGACTCCACTGAAAATTGTTTTGATTTCTAAATGTTATTTAGAACATGCTTTACAATTCTCTATTTACCTAGGAATTAAAAAAAAGAAACTCACAATGGTGCCTGTGGAGGAGGAGGAGAGGCAGCAGTGGGGGCAGCGGCGGCGGCAGCAGCAGGCACAGTGGTGGAGGGTGTGGGAGGCACAGCAGCAGCAGGTGCTGTCGTCGTGACAGCAGCAGCATCCTCTTTCTTTGATTCTTCCACAGCTTCAGGCTCATCATCATAATCAAATCTATCAAGCAGCTTCTGAAGAGAGTATGTCAATATTCCATTTTAAAATTGAGACAGATTCACTTTACAAAAATATATTTAATACTATCGATAACTCCGTCACACTGTCATGTCCGATCTCAATTTTCCCACATGCCCCTGAGGATTGTGGTTCACAGACATAATCAATTTTTACACAAATGTCATTCTGGAAAAAATACAAATTTTAATTTTGCCTTCTTTCCCAAATTGTTTAAGTACAGTATTTTCTTTTTGACTGTTTCTCTATTTTCTATCTGCTTTCCTAATTACTTTAGCAGCGTATATAACTTCCTAAAATACTCATTTACCTAGACTAAAAACTTTTAGAACTTTGTGCACATGAAAATGGATCTATAGCTGATTTCGGTCAGCTATAAAATGTAAAAAAAGACTATCTTACCCAATCACTACAAATGCATACAGAAAAATGTCCATATCCTATTTGCTCAAGAATATACAAATATGTGAAACAGAAAAAACAAAAGAGAATGTATAGGACAGGGACACAAAGATGTCTCACCACTTGTTCACTAGCTTCTTTCTTTTTTTTAAATTTTTTTTGAGACAGAGCCTCAAGCTATCTCCCTGGATAGAGTGCTGTGGCAATCACAGCTCACAGCAACTTCCAATTCCTGGGCTCAAGCGAGTCTCCTGCCTCTGCCTCCCAAGCAGCTGGGACCACAGGTGCCCGCCACAACGCCCAGCCATTTTTTGGTTGCAGCCAATCATTGTTGATTGGCAGGCTTGGGCTGGATTCGAACCTGCCAGCTCAGGTGTATGAGGCTGGCGCCTTAGCCCATTGAGCCACAGGTGCCGAGCCTTTTTTTTTTTTAGACACAGCCTCAAGCTGTCACCCTGGGTTGAGTGCTGTAGCATCACAGCTCACAGCAACCTCCAATTCCTGGGCTCAAGAGAGTCTCTTGCCTCCCCATCCCAAGTAGCTGGGACTACAGGCATCGGCCATAATGCCCGGCCATTTTTTTTTTTTGGTTGCAGCTGTCATTGTTGTTTGGTGGGCCCAGGCTGGATTCGAACCCGCCAGCTCAGGTATATGTAACTGGCGCCTTAGCCCGTTGAGCCACAGGTGCCGAGCCCACTAGCTTCTTTCTTAAAACTTCATGACTTTCATTTAAAAAAGAAAAGAAAAAAAATCATGACACTTCATGAGATCACATGTCCAGAAGAACAGCAATTTAAAAACAAGACTTACTCAGAATGGAAAGAAACATATTAGACACATACTAATGGTTTTCAGTAGATTACAGACTTCATCATCACAAGAACCCTGCAAGGGAGATAAGAGTCTCTTCACAGACAAACTAAGGCTCAGATCATAAAGAAACATCAAGTTTACAGTCAGCGAATGGTGGAATCAGGGTGTGGAGAATGGTCTTTTCAATTTCAAAGCCCTAAGTTCCTGGCCACCAAAAAGCCATCTTTTCTTTCAAGCTGTGCCCATTCGGCTCATGGATTTCAACCTCAAATGTATCAACTTGTGTAGTTCTGTAATAGTTATACCCACAAATTCTGGTTCTACTTTACCGAACAACAGATTTCTAAGTTAGGAAGGGAAATCCCTTCCTTGGACAACACAGTAATAGGACTAAACCAGTGTTCAGAGTGTTTTAGGACAGAGCTAACTTGGTTTTTTCTTTGTAATTCTAGATTAAGCAAGTCAAAGTTTTTTACAGAATTCCTTTTTCTAAACTTGGTGAAACAAATAAACATTGGCCAATTCACTTAAGGTAAAACACTAGACGAATTATAATTCAAGTTAACAAGATAAAGATGCTCACTATCATGGCTTTTACTCAGTATTTTTGTCAAAGTCCTTGCTATCAGCACAATAACAAAAGAAAAAGGCACAGATAGATATTGAAGAGAAGTTATATTTAGTTGCTAGCTACCTAGATAATTTAAAAGCACCAACTAAAAAACAAAGCATTAATGCCATGACCATTTCTCTTTTAGAGACAAGTTCTTAACTCTGTTTTCCAAACTGCAGTACAGGGGCATGACAACATCTCACTACAGTCTTGAGTTTCTGGTCTCAAGCAAATCTATCCTCTTAGCCTCCCAAAATGCTGGGATTATAGGTGTGAGCCATTGTGCCCAGTCACTATGACCATTTATAAGATAAAATATTGTTTTTATATATGGCATTATCATTAACCATTTTAAACATTGAACATTAAAAAGGAAAAAAAAACATTAAAAAGGAAAAGAAAAACATATTAAGACCTCTAACGAGAACATTATGAAAGTTTTTTCTTTTTTTTTTTTTCGCAGTTTTTGGCTGGGGCTGGTTGTGAACCCGCCACCTCTGGCATATGGGGCCGGCACCCTACTCACTGAGCTACAGGCGCTGCTCCATTATGAAAGATTTTAAGGAAATGGAGATTCTGTATGAGAGGCTATCAGTACTTCCTAAATTAATAGATAAATTCAAAGGGATTCTAACATCTGGAAAAATATGCTGTGATGGTTAATTTTATGTGTCAATGTGGCTAGGTAATACACTGCCCAGTTATTTGGTCAATTACCAATTTAGATGTTGTTATGAAAGCATACTTGAGATGAGACTAACATTTAAATCAGCCGACTGTGAGTAAAGCAGACTGCCCTCCATAATGAGTGAGCCTTAATCAGTTGGGAGGCCTTAATAAGAACTAAGGTTTCTTAAAGAAGGAAATCTCAAGACTATAATATAGAAACCCTGCCACACTTTTTAGTCTGCTGCCCTATGGGATTCAGACTCCAGTCTGAATGCCCAGTCTACTGACTTGTTCACAATTTTAAGAGCAAATTCCTTAAGATCGATCCCTCTTTCTATCTAAACAGATACAAAGAGGTTCTGTTTTTCTGGAGACCTTCGACTAATACAAATCACCAAGAATAACCAAAGAAAGTTTGAAAAAGAATAACAATGTATATGAAAGTATGGGTACAGGGGAGGCAGGAAACCTAGAAATAAAACATGGTATATACGTTACAAGTATTTCAACTAACAAACAAATATATTAGTGGGATAGAACAGTGTCCAGAGAGATAGAATAAGAAACACACAGGAATTTGTGGACAAAAAGCAGTGAGAGGAAATTATTTTTAAAAATCTGAAGATTTGGCTGGGCGCCTGTGGCTCAACGGGCTAAGGCGCCAGCCACGTACACCTGAGCTGGCGGGTTTGAATCCAGCCCGGGCCGGCCAAACAACAATGATGGCTGCAACCAAACAAAAATGGCTGGACATCTGTAGTGCCAGCTACGTGGGAGGCGGAGGCAAGAGACTAGCTTGAGCCCAGGAATTAGAGGTTGCTGTGAGCTATGATGCCATAGCACTCTATCTAGGGTGACAGCTTTAGGCTCTCCCTAAAAAAAAAAACAAAAACTGAACATTTAACTATGTTGAACCATAATCTAAAATAGATTCCAGAGGCACTAAAGAGAAAAAGCAGAAACAAAAATATCAAAGTACTAGAAGAAAATATAGAATTATTTTTTATTTCATTTCTCTCTCTCTCTCTTTTTTATTGAGACAGAGTTTCACTCTGCTGCCCTCAGTGGAGCACTGTAGCATCACAGCTCACAGTAACCTCAAACTCTTGGGCTCCCAGGTGATGTTCTTGCCTCAGCCTCCCGAGTAAATGGGACTGTAGGTGCCTGCCACAATGCCTGGCTATTTTTAGAAATGGGGTCTCGCTCTTGCTGAGGCTGATCTCCAACTCATGAACTCAGATAATCCACCTGCCTTGGCCTCTCAAAGTGCTAGGATTACAGGCGTGAGCCACCATGCCTAGGCCTTAGAATTACTTTTTTTATATATATATATATTTTTTTTGTAGAGACAGAGTCTCACTTTATCGCCCTGGGTAGCGTGCCGTGGCATCACACTGCTCACAGCAACCTCCAGCTCTTGTGTTTAAGCGATTCTCTTGCCTCAGGCTCCCTAGTAGGCACCTAGCCTACTAATAGTTTTTTATGTTAACTTTTAAATTTTTTGCTGTTAAAATCTTAGTTATCATATCTATAATGTGTGAGTTGGGGTTGTTTCAGTGTCTTTCAGCTGCTCTGTTACACCTTTTGGTTCCTTAGGCATGTTAAGGAAGCTACCAGCAAGGATATGGGTCTGCTTAGGTGATTCTCTTGTCTCAGCCTCCTGAGTAGCTGGGATTACAGATGCCCGCCATAACGCCCAGCTATTTTTTTGTTTTGCAGTTCGGCTGAGGCTGGGCTTGAACCCGCCACCTTCGGTATATGGGGCCGGCGCCCTACTCGCTGAGCCACAGGAGCCGCCCCTAGAATTACTTTTTTAATACAGATAGGGAGAGTCTTCCTAATCACAACATTGAACAAAAAACCTAATAAAACCACAAGTTTGGGTGCCAATCCCATATACCAAGGGCGGCGGTTCAAACTCGGCCCTGGCCAAACTGCAACAAAAAAATAGCCGGGCGTTATGGCGGGCATCTGTGATCCCAGCTACTCAGGAGGCTGAGACAAGAGAATCACCTAAGCAGACCCATATCCTTGCTGGTAGCTTCCTTAACATGCCTAAGGAACCAAAAGGTGTAACAGAGCAGCTGAAAGACACTGAAACAGCCCCAACTCACACATTATAGATATGATAACTAAGATTTTAACAGCAAAAAATTTAAAAGTTAACATAAAAGACTATTAGTAGGCTAGGTGCCTGTAGCACAGTGGTTACGGGGCCAGCCACATACACCAAGGATGGCGGGTTTGAATCCAGCCCTGGACAGCTAACAACAATAACAACTGCAACAACAACAACAACAACAACAACAACAAACAACCACGTGTTGTAATGGGCACCTGTAGTCCCAGCTACTTGGGAGGCTGAGGCAAGAGAATCGCTTAAGCCCTGGAGTTTGAGGTTGCTGTGAGCTGTGACGCTACACACTCTACTGAGGGCAATATATTGAGACTCTGTCTCAAAAAAAAAGAATATCAGTAGTGGAATGGCTAAAGTGCAGTACATTCATTGGAATACTACAGATTATATGCATTCAGTGTAAATAGAGATATAAATTGACTAAACTATCACAGTAAAAAAAGAGATAAGAACATTCAGACCAAAACAAGCACATATAGAAAAGCACATGAACATAGGAAATTAATTCTGAAGATATACAACAAAGTTACTATAGTTATCTCCAAGTATGGAGCTAATGAATTTTCTTCTTTTTACTTTCTTTTACTCCCTGAAAATTGAGTATGTATTACATTTAAAACCAAGAAAAATAATCAATATGTTGATGTTAAGGAATAAATTAGTACTTCAAATCACAAAACAACAAAACAATTTATATAAAAAATATAGAAGGGGTAACTTCCACAAAACATGTTGAGCAATAAAAAATGGTGAGGTAAGTTAAAAGTAAGATAAGCATACCTTGTCAAATGTAGTCTTTTGTTCAGGTGGGGGGAAAGCAGTTTTTTGCTCAGGTGGTTGTGTAGGAGTTGTCTTTAACTGAGCTGTGATAGCCTGAACCTGAGCCATCACAGTATTGTCAAGGGCAGGAGACTGTGGTTTTGGAGGCTGCTGAAAAGTCTGAAGGATCTGCTGAAGCTTAGAGAAAGGGAAGACTGATAAACCACACAACAAAGTATAATCATAGCATCAAAAGTTAATTCAGTTAAACAAAAAAATCTTAAAGATGACTCAAAAATAGCATAGGCAGAATAAATGGGAAAAAAAACCCTCCTGTAACTCATGGTTAAGTTTGTTGTTATGAATGTATTATGTCACATAAGGTTAAAAATGTACGCTGTATGTATGCTGACAAATTAAATGATGTAAAATGATGGTCAATGAGAAGAGAAAATACACTAAATTGTAAAGAAGGTAAACATAAGTTTTCTAGAAAAATGGAAAAATTCTCTCCAATTCAAATAATTTTGAAATCAATCAGAAATGCTAGAATTGTCAGCAACATCAGCCACTTAGAAGTTCCCTTTAAAAAAGTACTCCTATTTCTAAGTGTACTATTCCCCTCTTTTTCACTTTTGCATTTTCCCTATTACTCCTACGTCATTATCCCCCTCATGGAGGCTTTTCTGTCGAAAAGTAGATGTTTTCTCCCCTGAATGTGTTCATTAATGAGGAATGGAAAAAAAGAATTGACAATAATACCTAACCCAGCAAACAATTTAATCTTAGAACAGTTTACCTGCTGGCCTTGAGTTGTCTGAAACAGTTGAGCCACAGCAGCAAAAGCATCAGAGCTGGGCAACTGTGGTACAGTTGGTACAGAGTTTGGAGTGGCTTGTGGGAGTTCAGAAGATACTTTTACTGGAGGTGGTGGTGAACCTAAAAAAGAAAAGGTCATTAAAGCTTAAGAAAATACCCGCCTACAAGTTTATCTTTTTAACCATAAAGTTTCTTCACTAAAAATAAAATTCCAGTACGATCAAAATATTTCTGAATGTATGAATCATGCCCTGTGATTGCACCCATGTACATAATTATGATTCGATAAAATTATAAAAAAAAAAATAAATAAAATAAAATTCCATCTAGTTTTACAGTAAAATATATAGCCTATAGTACTATAGCTTGTAACAAGTATCAAAAAAGCATATTTTTGGCTCGGTGCCTGTGGCTCAATGGGCTAAGGTGCCAGCCATGTACTCCTGAGCTGGTGGGTTCGAATCCAGCCTGGGCCCGCCAAACAACAACGACGGCTGCAACCAAAAAATGGCCGGGCGTTGTGGCGGGCGCCTGTGGTCCCAGCTACTTGGGAGGCAGAGGCAGGGAGGAGACTCGCTTGAGCCCAGGAATTGGAGGTTGCTGTGAGCTGTGATGCCATAGCACTCTATCCAGGGTGACAGCTTGAGGGTCTGTCTCAAAAAAAAGAAAAAAAAAATGTTTTTATTGGAATAGGAATTATTGGGAAAAAATCATAACTTCTAAGATGGGACTTCAAGTTTCCATCTGACAGAAACATTCCTCCAGGATAGACAGATTCTAAACCTTTCATGTACATAAAGTTGTACCATTATCTAAGCTCACAGATATCGTTGACTATACCTTCATTGTTGGTAACATTTTCTGCTACTGGGGCAGCATTACTGGTTCCTGCTGCCATATCCAAAAGAGGTTGAATAATTTCAATTTTGAATACTCCATTTTTTTGCCAAAGGTTCAACACACGAACTATCTTACTCTGTAATGTGTGAGAAAATATGAATATACAATGAGTATTTGCACAATATACAATCATGCATTATACAAAAGAAAGACCCTCCACTTCGAGACTAACACTTCTCTATTAAGTCTGTTTCTTAAAAGAAAAAAAAATCCATCAGAATTATAACCTGGTTAAACTACTTTAGCCTTTCTTCCATGGTATAATCCAGAGTGAGAAACAGAGATGAAATATAGTCCTAAAGAAAAAATAAATATATTATCTGATGTTTTCATTATACATATTTTACTTACTGTTACAAATAAACTCCACCACTGACAAAAAAGTTATCTTACAGAACTAAATGAGTAAAAGAATTTCTTCAGAATATTTATAATAGCTAAAATATTTAAGTACATGCTCTATAATCATAAGTTGTTTCATGTCATGTAAATATGAAGGAGATCCAGAGATGATGTGTTATTCATGTATGAAACTTTTATCTCCCACTTAAGGAATCACCTTGGCTTTTTGGTACATTTTCCCCACAGGAACACTTTTCCCAGAATGTAAACAAAGAATTTGTTAACACTCAAGTTTATATGTCATTTATTGCAAATATCTCCATTCTTCATTTCTCTGAGTATGTTTACCAGTGTAATTTCCCCACCTATTTACAGTTCAGTTACTGTATCTGCAGTGTTTTTCTACCTTTGTAGAGTATACTGCAAAGCTAGCTGGAATAAGCAAGAATCTGAGATGGACACTGCCTTTCCCTACTGCAGAATTTCTTCATCACTAACTATACAAGTACATCTTTTCTTAAAGCAAGATGAAGCTCCTTTCATATACAGCATGGCCATAAAGTTCCTTAAAAATTGCACATGAACTTTATACTTTATGGCCACTATGTATTTAAAAATTTTTTTTTAGTTTATTGTGGTGAGACCTACTCTCTTAACAGATTTTTAAGTGTATGACATTTGCTAACTATAAGTACAATGTTATTCAGCAGACCTCTTGCACTTACTCATCTTGCTTAACTAAAACTTTGTACCAGGTGATAAGTAATTCCCCATTTTCCCCTTCCCTTAATCCTTGGTAAGCACATACTTCCATCTTTGATTCTATAAAAGTGGTTCCTTTTACATTGCAACAACATTCCTGAAGAACTTCACAAGAAAATATTAATAGATATAAAATGACAACTGAAGAAAAACTTGTGTTTTATTTCAAGCTCACAGAGATCACTAAATGAAGATCTTATTTAGGAATATTGTAGGATTCAAACATTTAATACACCTTTAAATGAATAGAAAAGTAAAAACAAAATCAATGAGAATACAAGTTTTAATTTAATAATTAACTATACCTTATCTTCAGATGGACAAAGATATAAGTACTGGAATGTGGCAGTTATGTTTTTAGAGAATCTTGGCCCAAAAACATCTTTATCAGTTCCAAACTGATGACGAGACTGTCGCACAATCGAGTCAATTACATATAATCCCGGAACCTTGTATTCTGGTTTACACTAGAAGGATAAAGTTGTAAAGTCAGTGTAACAAATGCCTGTAATCCTAGCACTCTGGGAGACCAAGGTGGGAGGATCGCTTGAGGTTGGGAGTTTGACATAAGCGTGAACAAAGCATGACCCTGTCTCTACTAAAAAAAGAAAAATTAGTCAGGCATTGTAGCAGGTGCTTATAATCCCAGCTACTCTGGAGGCTGAGGCAGGAGGTCAGTGAGGTTGCTGTCTAGCTTGAGCAATAGAGCAAGACTCTGTCTCAAAAATAAATTAATAAAGTCACAACTTGACACTCATTAATTTTACATTTATAAAACTTTATACAGGGTGTCCGGAAAGTTTATGTGCAACTTAAAATAGTTGAACTATATCCACTGTATCTGTTTAAAAATTATTGGAATACTTCAGCTCTCTAATTGGCTCTAGATTCCCCATATCTGTACAAAACATTCTCTTGGTAAGCAAATCCCTAATATTTTATTCTTCTGATTGCTCTACCTCCCCACACACAATGTCTCAGAATTGACATTACTTTATCAATCCTTAAGGCATGTCCATGTGAATTCATTATGATAGTCTTTACTCTAATTCACTCTGCTCAAAAAGATAATTTTTACCTTTAAAAATTATAAAACTTTTTTTTTTTTGTAGAGATAAGAGTCTCACTTTATCGCCCTGGGTAGAGTGCCGTGGCGTCACACTGCTCACAGCAACCTCCAGCTCTTGGGCTTAAGCGATTCTCTTGCCTCAGCCTCCCTAGTAGCTGGGACTACAGGCGCCCACCACAGCGCCCGGCT
>CAUYON010046890.1:0-13360 GCA_963573935.1 Arctocebus calabarensis
ACGTGTGCCTGTGGAAATTTAAATATAGGTACAAGTGGGCTGCGGGGTAAAAATGGCTGGAAAACACTGGTCTGTTCCTTTCTGTACAGCACAAACACTTTAGTCAGCTGGCTCTTCTTCGAGTCTCATATTTGCAGGATCCCTGTGTCCATGGACACATTAATAAATGCATATACTTTTTCCCATTAATGTGTCTATTGTCAATTTGTTTGTTTGTTTTTGAGACAGAGCCTCAAGCTGTCACCCTGGTTAGAGAGCTGTGGAGTCACAGCTCACAGCAACCTCCAATTCCCAGGTTCAAGCGAGTCTCCTGCCTCCTCCTCCCAAGTAGCTGGGACTACAGGCGCCCACCACAATGCCTGGCCATTGTTTGGTTGCAGCCATCATTGTTGTTTGGCGGGCCCGGGCTGGATTTGAACAGCTCAGGTGTACGTGGCTGGCGCCTTAGCCCATTGAGCCACAGGTGCCGAGCCTGTCAGTTTGTTTTATAGGCTCCAATTATTGAACCTTGTGAAAGGGGAGGGAAGATAATTTCCTTTACCCCAACACAAATTAATCTGTCCTCCAGGGCCGGGTGTGGTGGCTCAGGCCTGTAATCCTAGCACTTGGGAGGCCGAGGAGGGAGGATTGCTCTGAGCTCAGAGGTTCGAGACCAGCCTGAGCCAAAGCGAGACCCCATCTCTAAAAAAAGTAGCCTGGCATTGTGGCAAGCGCCGGTAGTCCCAGCTACTTGGGAGCTAAGGCAAAAGAATCACTTGAGCCCAAGAGTTTGAGGTTGCTGTGAGCTATGACGCCAAGGCACTGTATTGAGGGTGACAGAGACTCTGTCTCAAAATAATCATAATCATAATCATAATCATAATCATAATATGTCTTCCACTTCCCTTTGACCCTTCATGTGACTTTCTTCTCTGATGCTTGGATGAAAAGGTCAGCAGTTTCAATGAATTGTTGGTTCCTTTTTGGATAGTAGATAATATTATAATCATATTATAATCAGTCCAATATTTTATTTTTTAAATTTTATTTATTTATTTTTAAGATACAGTCTCATTCATTTGCCCTCAGTAGAGTATTATGGCATCATAGCTCCCAGCTACCTTAAACTCTTGGGCTCAAGCGATCCTCTTGTCTCAGCCTCCTGAGTAGCTGGGACTACAGGTGTCCACCACAGTATCCAGCTATTTTTTTGAGACATGGTCTGACTCTTACTCAGGATGGTCTCCAGTTCCTGAGCTCTGGAAATCCACCCACATCAGCCTCCTATAGGCATGAGCCACAGTACCCAGCCATTATAGGCATTTTTTTTCTTTTTTGAGACAGAGTCTCACTTTGTCACCCTTGGTCGAGTGCCCTGGCATCATAACTCACAGCAAACTTCAATTCTTGGGCTTAAGCTATTCCCTTACCTCAGCCTCCCAAGTAGCTGGGACTACAGGTGCCCACCACAATGATCAGCTATTTTTAGAGACAAGATCTCACTTTTGCTCAGTTTGGTTTCCAACCTGTGAGCTCAGGGCAATCTACCCACCTCAGCCTCCCAGAGTGGCAGGATTACAAGCATGAGCCATGGTGCCTGGCATTTTTCAAAAGAAGATATTGTAGAGGCAAGGGGAAACTTGCCAGTGGTCTTTATTTTACTTTATTTATTTATTTAGTTAGTTAGTTAGTTATTTTTGATACAAAGTTTCAAGCTGTCACCCTGGGTAGAGTGCTATGGCGTCACAGCAACCTCAAACTCTTGGGCTCAAGCAATTCTCTTGCCTCAGCCTCCCAAGTAGCTGGGATTACAGGCATCCGTCACAATGCCCGGCTATTTTTGTTGTTGTTTTTGCAGTTGTCATTGCTTTTTTTTTTTTGAGACAGAGCCTCAAGCTGTCACCCTGGACAGAGTGCTGTGGTATCACAGCTCACAACAACCTCCAATTCCTGGGCTCAAGCAAGTCTCCTGCCTCCGCCTCCCAAGTAGCTGGGACTACAGGTACCCGCCACAATGCCCGGCCATTTTTTTTTTTTTTTGGTTGCAGCCATCATTGTTGTTTGTCAGGCCCGGGCTGGATTGGAACCTGCCAGCTCAGGTGTACGTGGCTGGCACCTTAGCCTGTTGAGCCACAGGTGCCAAGCCAGTTGTCATTGTTGTTTTAGCCAATCTGGGCCGGTTTGAACCCGTCAGCCTCCATGTGTATGGTTGTCACCCTACCCACTGAGCTATGGGCGCCACCTTGTATAAAATATTCGATAAAATAAAAATAGGGGTTTAGTTATTTTTCCCTTTGTTATCAAGTGTCTCCACCATAATTAATTGTCCCTGTTATCTCAAGGTGCCAACAGGGCCTGTGATTCTTGAATAACAACTTGTTTCAAAACCACCATCTGATCCTCAATTCAAAAGAGTCATTTTGTCCTTGTGCTAAGTCCAGCATTAGCCAGTATGGGGAAGTGGGAGGCTAAGAACCCAGTTTTAATCCTGGCTTTGCCATTTGCCAGCTATACAATTGTTAGAATCTTGGCCTCAGTTTTCCCACCTACAAAATGACAGTGATAGGTCTAACTTCAAGGGCTGTCCTGACGATTAACTGAGGTGGACATGCACCAAGTATTTGGGACATAGACAGCACTCAGAACATACTCATTTCCTTCCCTACCATGAAAGAAATAGGTAGGTGTGTTCAAAATGCTGTAAAACTATTGCTGTTACTTATCATTCAAATTTAATCTCATTTGATTAAGTGCTCTCATTTAGCAGAAATTCATTTTGCCATACACCAGGTATTTTAATGATAAACGGGTAGCTTCAACTTTATAGATGAAAAAATGGTGTCTTTTCTAACCTAAGGGCTAGACCTAATGACGAGATTTCTGACCCCAAGCCATGCACTACATAAGAATGAAGTCACAGGCTCGGCACCTGTAACTCAAGCGGCTAAGGTGCCAGCCACATATACCAGAGCTGGCGGGTTCGAATCCAGCCTGGGCCTGCCAAACAACAGTGACAATTACAACCAAAAAATAACTAGGCATTGTGGTGGGTGCCTGTAGTCCCAGCTACTTCGGAGGTTGAGACAAGAGCATTGCTTAAGTCCAGGAGATGGAGGCTGCTATGAGCTGTAATGCTATAGCACTCTATCCAGGGCAACAGCTTGAGTTTCTGTCACAAAAAAAAAAAAAAAATGACGTCACAGGGATTTAGTGTCTGTGCAAGTAAAATGTTTAATAATGACAATATGACCCTTGGCGCCAGGATGGTACTTAAGGCCATTCATACTCCCTGCCATCTGCTGAGTCATTGCTAAGCTGGGAAACATGAGTTCCTAAAGCCACCTGGTAGGATGGTTGTGTCATCTCTGGTTGAAATGGATCCTGAAATATATGTCTTCCCCTGAGAGGGGAGGGAAGTTTTAACTCCTGGGAAGTGAGATATTACTTTGTTCCAGTTTACAAAAAAGATCTATTTGACGTCATTCCCAGAAACTGTCTCCTGAATGACTTAAAGCAGGGCTCAGGAAACAAAAAGTATATTTTTCATTGATTCTTTCTTTGAGCTGAGTTCCAAGTCCATCTAATAAATTTTTAAATTTCCAGAGAGCTAGTTGCATTCAGAGTGACTTCAAAAAGATATTCTAATTTGGGATGTCACAAGCATCAGTGCCATAAATCATTACAAGCAAAATTGCTGCTTTGACTAAGCGTGGGGCTATATGAAAGGATGTCCTCTTTGTCTTCCTCATCTGCTTTCTCCTTGTTCACTTTCTTGGATATCAGTTCTCAAAATTATGGATATGAATCCAATCTATCCTCCTATTAATAATTCAGATGTTAGGTCATAGAAGTACCATAGGATTTTAGAGCTGGCAATTGGAGCTCAGAGTTGCTGCATACATTGTGTGATGTGGTGGTTCTCAAACTATATAGTGTACACTGGTCATCTGTAGGTCTTGTTACATTTCAGATCGCTGGGCCCCATCCCTGATGTTTCTGATTCAGTATATATGGAATGGAGCCTGAAAATCTGCATTTCTAGAGAGTTTCCACATGTCACTGTTGCTTCTGGTGCAGGAGCCACACTTTGAGAATGACTGTCTTAGTTAATTACAGGACAAGGTATAGAGACCAACCATACCTTGTCCTACAATTAGGGCCGACCTCCAGGTGCAAGAGGACCCTTTTCTAGGGTATAGATTTTATGCTAAGTCTATGGGAGCCGTACTTTTACAACAGGAAGGATTTGTTTTCTCCTCCAGGCCTCCTGAATGAGGAGGATTTCACTGGAGGTAAAGTTAAACCCATGAAGTTTGGAATCAAAGCTGGGTAAGGAATTAGGAAGTTTCCAGTTTAGCTTCGTGACTTTGAGCAAGTTACTTAATTTATTTGAATTCTAGTTTTTTCATCTGTAAATGAAGACTTATTGGTTCTAAAGACCTGAGACTTCAGAATAGTCAAGAACTATTGATGTAAAGATTGTACGCATTGAACTGACAGATCATCTAATTTAAGTTCTTCACTTTTTAGGTGTAGAAACCAAGGCAAGAAAGCATTTTAGCTAATATCTCATAGTATTTAGCAAAACGAGGATGAGAAATTGATTTTTTTTTTTTTTTGAGACAGAGTCTCACTTTATAGCCCGCAGTAGAGTGCTGTGGCATCACAAGCTCACAGCAACCTCCAACTCCTGGGCTTAGGTGATTCTTTTGCCTCAGCCTCCCGAGTAACTGGGACTACAGGCTCCCGCCACAATGCCCGGCTATTTTTTTTGTTGCAGTTTGGCCAGGGCCGGGTTTGAACCCACCACCCTTGGTATATGGGGCCGGCACCCTACCCACTGAACCACAGGAGCTGCCCTTTTTTTTTGAGACAGTCTCACTCTGTCACCCTAAGTAGAGGGCCTTGGCATCAGCACAGCTCACAGTAACCTCAAACTCTTGGGCTCAAGAGATCCTCTGGACTCAGGCTCTGGCGTAGTTTTGACTATAGGCACACTCCAGGACACCCAGCTAGTTTTTTCTCTTTTTAGTAGATCCTTCTTGCTCAGGTTGGTCTTTAACTCCTGAGCTCTAGCAATCCACAAGCCGCCAGAACTTGATCTTTTAATGAGTTTTCTTTTGTTTTAATCCTTCATACTGGATGAATATTTTCAGATTAGACACTTCAAAATAAAATATTTTGTCCAGGCACAATGGTTCATCCCTGTATTCCTAGCACTCTAGGAGGCTGAGGCAGGAGGATCCTTTGAGCTCAGGAGTTCAGATCAGCCTGAGCAAGAGTGAGACAGCATTGCAACTAAAAAAACAGAAAAATTGGTTGGGTGAGGTGGCTCCTGCTTGTAATCCTAGCACTCAGGAGGCCAAGGAGGATTTCTTGAGCTCAGGAGTTTAGTTCGAGACCAGCTTGAATAAGAGGTAACTCCTTCTCTATTAAAAATAGAAAAACCTGAGCTCGGTGCCTGTGGCTCAAGTGGCTAAAGTGCCAGCCACATACACCTGAGCTGACAGGTTCTAATCCAGCCCAGCTCACCAAACAACACCAATGGTTGCAATTAAAAAGTAGCTGGGCGTTGTGGCGGGCACCTGTAGTCCCAGCTACTTGGGAGGCTAAGGCAGGAGAATCGCTTGAGCCCAGGAGCTGGAGGCTGGGCTGTGATGTCACAGCACTCTACCTAGGACGACAGCTTGAGGCTCTGTCTCAAAAAAATAATAAAAAATAAAAATCGAAAAACCAGCCAGGAGTAGTGGCTCACACCAATAGTCACAGCAACTTAGAAGGCTGAGACAGGAGAACTGCTTGAGTTCAACAGTTTGAGGTTGCTATGAGCTAGGCTGAGGCCATGACACTCTAGCCCAGATGACAGAGAAAGACTTTGTCACAAAAATGAAAAAAGAAAAAAAATCAAAAGATTTTGACAATGAAGTACATTCATGTGGCAAAATAGAAATATAGGATTATGATAAGCATTTTAGAGAGCCACCTTCTCCAAGTTTTGCAAATTTAATCTATTTTTCAAGATACCATGCCTTATACAATGTTGGAACACATTACTAGTGGGAACATGCAAAATTTATTTTACTCACTTCTAATTATTAAACGAAAACTTATAGGAAGTAAATTGATTTTATTTTTCTTTATAGTACATTCTCAAAAATGAATCTTTTTTAATGGCATAGTAGTATTTTGTGAAAGGGGTAGAGCTATTTATAGAATTTTTTCCAGAGTTTCACTATGTTGCCCTCTGTAGAGTGCTGTGGAGTAACAGCTCACAGCAACCTCAAACTCCTGAGCTCAAGTGATTCTCTTCCCTCAGCCTCTCTTGTAGCTGGGACTACAGGTGTCTGCCACACCCCCTCCCCCCCCACTATTTTTGTTTGTTTGTTTGTTTAACAAGCCCTGGCTGGGTTCACCGGCCCCAGTGCATGGGGCCGGCACCCTAACCTCTGAGCTACGGGAGCAAAGCCTATTTACAGAATTCTTGACTACATTGTTATAAATGATTATATTTGAAAAAGAAGAGATTAGTAGATGGGAAATCAATTTCCACAAGAAGGAGAAAAAAAATTTTAAATGTGTTGAGAAAGGGAAAGCAAATGTTTGAAAGAAAAAAAAATGCAACTTTACCAAAGTTGTATTTGTACTTATTTTTAAATATATAAAAATTAGAGGCTCAGTGCCCATAGCACAGTGGTTATGGTGCCAGCAACATACACCAAGGCTGGTGGATTCAAACCTGGCCTGGGCCAGCTCAACAACAATGACAACTGCAACAGAAAAATAGCTGGGCACTGTGGCGGACACCTGTGGTCCCAGCTACTTGGGAGGCTGAGGCGAGAGAATCTCTTCAGCGTGAGAGTTTGAAGTTGCTGTGAGCTGTGACATCATAGCGCTCCACCAAGGGCGGCATAGGCTCTGTCTCAAAAAAAAAGAGAGTGTTTTAGAGCCAGGTAAAGGCCCTCATGTAGCAGACAAGGGTGTTGAGAGATTTGCTGAACTGAGCAAATGGTAATGGCAGAGGAGGGACGGCGTTCAGGGCTCCTCAAGTCCAGTTCAGTGTTTTTGCCACTGTGACTAACTCATCTTCTTCAAGTTAGTTTTTTAGTTTAATATTTTAGAGTAGACAAGAAATAAAGGGCCAGTGTTTTTTGTTGTGGTTTGTTTGGCTTTGGAGACAGCATCTTGCTTTGTTGCCCAGGCTAATGTGCAGTGGCATGACCATCGCTTACTGCAGCCTTCAGGTCTTGAGCTCAAGTCATCCTACCCCCTCGGCCTCCTGAGGAGCCAGGACCACAGGAACCCATCATCACGCCTGGCTAAATTTTTTTTTTTTTTTTTTTTTGGTAGATACAAGGTGTCACTCGGTTGCTCAGGCTGGTCTCCAACTCCTGGCCTCAAGCTATCCTCCTGCCTCAGGCACGAACCACAGTGCCCACCAAGGGTCAGTGTTGTATTTAAGAGACTATAGTAGGTTCTGATGCTTTCTTGTTACTTGTCTTGATTGAGACAAACCTGCCAAAGGGGGAAAAATATCCAAATACTTGTTAAAGACAGTAAGACAGACCAATTCAAGAGGGGCTGTTGTGACAGGGACCACTACCTCAGGGACTTATGTAGGGGACAGAGAATGACCTCAACTTCAACAAGGATAAGTAGGGATGTATAACCAAGGGGCAGAGAGTCGGTCAGTGGACAGGAAATTACTAAGGGGGCAGCACCTGTGGCTCGGTGAATAGGGCACTAGCCCATAGCCTGAGGGTGGCAGGTTCAAACCCAGCCCCAGCCAAACAGTGAAAAAAAAACCAAAACAGTCAGGCGTTGTGGCGGGCGCCTATAGTCCCAGCTATTTGGGAGGCTGAGGCAAGAGAATTGCCTAAACCCAAGAGTTGGAGGTTGGTGTGAGCTGTGATGCCACGCACTCTACCTAGGGCAACAAAGTGAGACTCTGTCTCTTAAAAAAAAAAAAGAAGAAGAAGAAGAAAACAGAAAAAAAAATTACTAAGAGAAGGGCCGGGCAGGGTGGCTCACACCTATAATCCTAGCACTCTGGCATGCCAAGGAGGGTGGGTTGCTTGAGCTCAGGAGTTTGAGACCAGTCTAAGCAAGAGTGAGATCTTCGTCTCCAAAAAAAAAAAAAAGTAGCTGGGCATTGTGGTGGGCACCTGTAGTCCCGACTACTCCAAAGGCTGGGGCCAGAGAATCACTTGAGCCCAAGAGTTTGAGACTGTTGTGAGCTATGGTGTCACAGGACTCTACACCAGGATGACAGAGTGAGACTCTGTCTCAAAAAAAAAAGAACATTCCTGAGAAGGAACATTAAGTATGAAGTGTTTCTGGCTAAACTCATCTGGTAGGATTATTCCTGAAGGTAGGCCAGGCAGTGAGATATTGAGGGTGATCAGATGCCAAGAGCTGGGATTTCAATAAACAGATATAGCAGAATTCTTGCTCCAACTGGATTCTGCAAGGATAGAAAAGGAAATCCAAGATTAGGTCCACTCGAGCGGAGAACTCAGAGGAGACCGACTAAAGTTTGGTCAAAGAAGAGGGTCTTTGTCACATCTAAGGCAACATGTGGTTTATAGTAAGATGAGGACCAATCATAAATTTTATAAAGTTACTTGGAGCCAAGGAAATTAAAGCTCTTATTCTGAGGAGAAATACATCTATTAAGTGACCGCTAGCTGGCTGAGCAGACAAGGAAGAGACCTCTTCTCATGACCATTTCGTTACTTGTTTGAAGCTTCAGTACCTGCGTTTATTCAGTGATCCAAATGTTCTTTTTCTTTTTCTTTTTGAGACAAAGTCTCACTCTGTTGCCCTGGGGAGAGTGCTGTGGCATCATCATAGCTCACAGCACCTCAAACTCCCAGATTCCAATGATCCTCTCGCCTCAGCCTCCCAAGTAGGTGGGACTATAGGCACCTACCACAGTGCCAGGCTAGTTTTTTCTATTTTTAGTAGAGATGGGGTCTTGCTCTTGCTCAGGCCGATCTTGAACTCCTGAGCTCAAGCCATCCACCTGACTCGGCCACCCAGAGTGCTAGGATTACCAGCGTGAGCCACCCACCCCAGCAGGCCTCAAACACTCTTCTTATATGGCAAGGATTTTTACTTGCCTTAGGAGGACATACTGTAACAAAAAAAAAAAAAAAAGGGATGTGTTCACAGCTAAAGGTGCATATTAGATAGCCTAATAATATGCATATTAAATAGCCTATGTTACCTACCCAGCACCTGATAATTAAAAGTTCACCAATGGACTGGTGTTGTCTCAGGGAGACAATGGAAAATCCCTTGAAAAAGCCAATTTAACCCCAGTTAAATTTTCAATGTGTCTTTCCTTAAATGATTTCCAGTTCGTTTTAACAGTCCTGAAAATCTAAAAATAAATTATTTTGAAAGGATGACATAAATTACGCATGAGTATCAGTTGAATATTCAAGTACAACGAGTTTATGGGATACAAGAGAGCTTTCTTTGGGGATGTTGCAATACTGCTATTGTTAGGTTCAGGGCCCAGCTGATGCTCTTAGGAAGCCTTTGTGCAAGTTGGAAAAAGGCACCCCCCTGGGTGATGCTGCCCTGTGGTACATGGTTTGGCGAGTAGAGCTGCGGCTGGATCTTAGCTCTGTGTCGTCCCCTTGGCGAGGTGCCTTTGCGCAGTGCACAAACTGCACATCCTTCAGCTGTAGCCCCGATTGCTTTTGGAAATGTGCGCCCGCAGAAAAGAGTGTAGAAGTTTGATGTGCTTGTGTTGACTGTTAGAGAATACATTTGAAATTTGTAAAAGTGAATGGCTTTTTCTCTTGCCCCAGCACAGAACTTATTGTCAGGAGACTGTCAGTGAAGCTGTAAAATTCCGTGAAAGCAGATGGAACCTTATGAGAATTGAGATCTCGTCTTAGCAGATAGGTTCCGCGAACAGGCACAACTGGTAAGCCGGAAAAACAAGCAACCCCACTCCAGGGATATTCTTGGCACCAGAATTGCCTCATTTTCTACCTATTGTACTGACACAACAAGAAAACTCCAAAAAACAAACCAAAAAACTATATAGTGTTGGGTATAAAGCGAAAACTTTTTTTTTTGGAGACAGAGTCTCACTCTATAGGCCAGGCTAGAATGCTCTTGCATCAACCTAGCTCACAGTATTACAGCGACCTTGAACTTCTGGGCCCACCACAATGCCCAGCTAATTTTTCTATTTTTTACTAGAGATGAGGTCTAAAACTCCCGGGCTCAAGGGATCCTCCTGCCTTGGCCTCCCAGAATGCTAAGATTATAGGTAGGAGCCGCCATTACCAGCAAAGCTAAAATTCTTTATACCCACCTGGATGGACTGGAACTTAGGGGAACCAGATATTAGCAATAAAAAGTATATGCACTTTAATGACCATGTCCATGTTCCTTCCTAAAACCATTGCATGATGGTGCCATGGCAGTGGGAGCAAGAATCCAATATGGAAATCTGATACTGAGTCTGTTTCCAGGAAAAAAATTATACAGACACATATCTTTCTCTATCTTCTACTAAGTACAGCTATAGGTAGGCCCTGGATACTGTTATAAAATAATTATTAATATACGAAGTTTCTAATAGGCAAAGAGAAAATGGCCTTGGCTAGGGATTTCAGGACGAGAGAAATGACATGGCAACATAGGCTTTCTTCTTGCTTTAGATACCCCGACTGAGTACTAAAGAAGCAGGCAGTCTGAGATATTAACAGATACAGAAACAAAGCACCAATAAAGTTTAGATCTCTCTAGCTACAGGACAAGAAAAGGGGCAATCTAAATGATCAACAGAGTGATAAGGATTAATATCCAAATATATGAGGAACTCAACAACAAAAAAACGAATAACCAATTTTTTTAAATAGACAAAAGACATGAATAGGTATTTATTTATTTTGGAGACAGAGTCCCACTTTGTCACCCTAGGTAGAGTGCCAGGGAGTCACAACAGCAACCTCAGACTCTTGGGCTCAAGAGATCCTCTTGCCTCAGCCTCCCAAGTAGCTGAGACTATAAGCACCCACCACTATTTTTAGAGATGGGGTCTTCCTCTTGCTCAGGCTGGTCTTAAACTCCTGAGCTCAGGCGATCCACCTGCTTTGACCTCCCGAAGTGTAGGGTTACAGGCCTGAGCCACTGCATCCAGCCTTATTTATTGATTTTAAGACAGAGTCTCACTCTGTTGCTCAGGCTAGAATGTTGTGCCATCAGCCTAGCTCATAGCAACTTCCAACTCCTGGATTCAGGCTATCCTCCTGCCTCTGCCTCCCAAGTAGCTGGGACTACAGGAGCCCACCATAATGTCCGGAGAATTTCTCTGTTTCAGTAGAGACCAGGTCTCACTCTTGAGGTTGGTCTCCAACTCCTGATCTCAAGCAATCCTCCTGCCTTGGCCTCCCAGAGTGCTATTATAGGCATGAGGCACCATGCCCAGCCCACCTGATTTTAGTTTAATCAAACTAAATCCTTCACTTGAGTGACGTAGATAATAAAGAGAATATGTAGTGCTCCAGACTAAGTATTTTTTTCTTTTTTTTAAGACAGAGTCTCACTTTGTGGCACTTGGTAGAGTGCCGAATAGTTGCTGGGGTATTCTCAGTAATCAGAGCCTGGACTAGGTGTCTCTGAGCCTTTAAATAATGTTCATTACTTTTTTTCCTCCTGAATCAAAGGAAACAACTATTCATTGTGCGACCCTCGGTGGAGTGTCCAGAGTACTCCTAAGTACTTTCAACCAGAAACTTGAGGAACAGTTAAAAACTCCAAGTGAATCTTTGTACAAGTGTTGTAAAACCTCCTTGGAGGTATATAGTTTCCTTACCCTTTTGTCCCGGGCCAGAACGGCCCAGCTAGAAATCGTCTGAGCAAGAAATTATCAATACATTATTGTCCTCTCCCCTAAGAATCAAAAAATCAAAATACTATCCTCTGTACTAAGTCTATTTCTTCTTCGTCTTCTTTCTTTTTCCTTCTCTTCTCCCATCCAGATACGTTTTACCATTTAGTATTTTCCTGATGTCTCCCCCTCCTGCCCCACTCCCAACCCCATTTGTTTACAGGCATTTTGAGAACAAACTGTACTTCTCAGGCTATGTGCAAAAGCCTTTCAGCATGGGTTCATCTTGTTTACCAGAGACAATCTGGAAAGACTTTAGTCTCTTCTAAGACAATGTGACCTGAGTTTGTTTGATAAGGCTATGGCAAACAGTTTGATTTGAATTTGATTTTATTTTCTGGCATGTTTTTCAGAATCTCTTACTTTTCTCAAGTTGTGTTGTAAAATGCTAAGCCTTTCCTCGGTGCCCATAGCACAGTGGTTATGGTGCCAGCCACATGCACCCAAGGCCTGCAGGTTTGAGCCTGGCCTGAGCCAGCTAAACAACAATGACAACTGCAACAACAGCAACAAAATAGCCAGGCATTGTGGCAGGCGCCTGTAGTCCCAGCTACTTGGGAGGCTGAGGTAAGAGAACTGCTTAAGATCAAGAGTTTGAGGTTGCTGTGAGCTATGTGAGCTATGACACCACAGCACTCTACTGGGGGTGATATAGTAAGACTCTGTCTCATAAAATAAAATAAAGCAAAATAAAATAAAATAAAATTAAATTAAATTAAAATAAACTAAGACTTGCATATGGCCAATTATGTTGGAATTGAAAATATGACATAGCTATGCAAGGTGGCTCATTCCTGTGATCTTAGCACTCTGGGAGACCAGGTCAGGTGGAAGGCTTGAGCCCAGGAGTTTGAGACCACCCTGAGCAAGAGTGAGAACTTGTCTCTACTGAAAATAGAAAAACTATCCTGGCAGGCACCTATTGTTCTAGCTACTTGGGAAGCTGAGGCAAGAGGATTGCTTGAGCCCAGGAATTTTAGGTTGCTGTGAGCTATGACACCACTGCACTCTACCCAGGGTGAAAAAGTGTCTCAAAAACTATGTATAATATTGGCTTGGCGCCTGTGGCTCAACGGGCTAAGGCGCCAGCCATGTACACCTGAGCTGACGGGTTCAAATCCAGCCCAGGCCTGCCAAACAACAATGATGGCTGCAACCAAAAAATACCTGGGCATTGTGGCGGGCGCCTGTAGTCCCAGCTACTTGGGAGGTGGAGGCAAAAGTCTCGCTTGAGCCCAGGAGTTGGAGGTTGCTGTGAGCTGTGATGCCACAGCACTCTATCCAGGGTGACAGCTTGAGGCTCTGTCTCAAAAAAAAAAAAAAAAAATATATATATATGTAATATGATATAATTCAAGGTCCTATTGGACAGGATGGTAAAAAGGGAACATCCTTACCTGTCCTCTTTATTCATCAACTGAGTTGAAGTCTGGCAATGGAGGAAAACGTAATCTTTTGGCAATGTGC
>CAUYON010046891.1:0-27131 GCA_963573935.1 Arctocebus calabarensis
ATATGGCAATAACAGTCAAGATGAGAGGCTAATTAAGGACACAACTCCCTTCACCATAGCTTCAAAGAAAATGAAATACCTAGGTATATACCTAACAAATGAGGTGAAGGACCTCTATAAAGAAAATTATGAAATCCTAAGAAAAGAAACAGCAGAGGATCTTAACAAATGGAAGAACATACCATGCTCATGGCTGGGAAGAATCAACATTATTAAAATGTCTATACCTCCCAAAGCAATCTACCTATTTAATGCCATCCCTATTAAGGTACCAACATCGTACTTTCAAGACTTGGAAAAAATGATTCTGTGTTTTATATGGAACCAGGAAAAACCCCACATAGTTAAGGCAGTTCTTAGTAATAAAAACAAAGCTGAGGGTATCACTGTTCCAGACTTTAGGCTGTACTACAAAACCATAGTAGTCAAGATGGCATGGTACTGGCACAAAAGTAGAGACATAGACATTTGGAATCGTATAGAAACCCAGGAAATGAAACTAACAACTTACAACCACCTAATCTTTGATAAACCAATCAAGAACATACCTTGGGGGAAAGACTCCCTATTCAAAAAATGGTGCTGGGAAAACTGGATATCCACACGTAAAAGACTGAAACTGGACCCTCACCTTTCTCCACTCACAAAAATTGATTCAAGTTGATAAAGGACTTAAATTTATGGCATGACACAATAACAATACTGAAAGAAAGCATAGGAAAAACACTGGAAGATATTGGCCTAGGGAAAGACTTCATGAAGAAGACTGCCGTGGCAATTGCAACAACAACAAAAATAAACAAATGGTACTTAATTAAATTCAGACGCTTCTGTACAGGTAAGGAGACAACAACCAAAGCAAACAGACATCCTACCCAATGGGAAAGGATATTTGCATATTATGAATCAGACAAAGGCTTGATATCCAGGATCTACGTAATTGATTCTTAAAAACCTTTACTTTCTCTAAAACTTCCCTGTCAACACCATAGAGGGGCAAAGGCCCTTTCTTTTTCCAGGTTTCTCTTTGTCGTCTCACTCGCCCACCTCCTTAGCAACTCACAAGTTTTGCTTGAGCCCCATTTTCCCTTTAGTTTCACTGAGAAATAGTAAGATAATGTGAATTCAACATCCTTTTAGCATTTTAAAGTTATGAAACATCTAAAAAACTAATTGGTGAAATTGGACAAAATAAATTAAGTACTCCTCTTCTCATCCTCTTAATCCCATTGTCTAGCAAAAATAAGTGCTGAATAAATGGCTTAAACTTTGAATGAAATAATTCTCAAACCAATTGCTGAACTATGTCAGCATAGTTGGAAACATTAGAATCAAACTGAACTTCAGATCTCAGAAATCATCTAGATCAAATTGTCCATTTTCTAGAAGATAGAATAAAAGTCCATAAAAACTGAAATGTTTGCTCTCTGGTGCCACGGCTACTAAAAGCCCTCGCATCAGCATTATACAATTCACTCATGTAACAAGAACATTTGCACCTCCTAATATTTTGAAATAAATATTATAAAAACATAAAATAAAATAAAATGGCTGCCCTCAAGTAACAGAGAGAAAGGCCAGCTTAGATTAGAACTCACCTTAACTGCCCCATCCCAGCATTCTTTTAACTATACCCTGTAATTTAGATCGCACCACTTCAAGGAATTTAAGTTTATACCTTAAAAACATACTGAAGATATTTAGTACAATATAGCAGAAAAGTATAATTGTAAAAACAATAGGGGGCCTATTAAATGAAAAGGGATAGGTTTATTTAAAATTACAAAAGCGTGTTGGGCTTCCTATCTGTCTTTCCTAAGTTTAGTGAAGATCTGTGTTAGAACAAAAAGACAAATTACAAAGTGCCTTGTGTTCCTTACAAGTTATGGAATCTGTTTATTTTTATTTTTTCCCACACAATACTTCCATCTGTATTCTTGATGTTCATCTCAAAAGGGAGTAAGCAGTGGTTAAATCTCTGAACTCTCTGGGTCAATCGAAATAACTGTTTGAAAAGTATTGCATTGTTTACATGTTTCTAAAAAGGGCAAAGTGGTTTGACTGTCTTTGTTCCTGATTGATCTGATCCTTGGACACTATGCGCACTGAGCCAGGGGTGGAATAGAAGGCAGATGCTTTGAGAAGTGTCAACATAACATACCGCCCCCACCCCCACTGTATTTTTCCCTAAAGTTCAATAAAGGCCATCCTTCAGAATCACATAAAACCACTTAAAGATAAAGCAAAACCAAAAGATTTATTTTCTTCATGTGTGAGTAAAATTCTTGTTGGTTTCTCAAAAGTCTCTTCCATCTTCTACCTTGGGGGAAGTTCCTGGTGTCTGTGCTCATTTGAAGGCTGCCTCATCTCTCCTCCTTCTCAGAGTCTCTGCTGTGTTTTGTCCAGCCTACAGGACAATTGCTTCTATTTCTTTATATATCTTGTTTCTAGAAACAATAGCCTGTGGCACTTCCATTATTTATCCTCTCTCCTTCTGTCACTGACACAACGGTATGATGCTTGCCAAGAACTCTGCTTTCCAAGCCAGTGATTCCATTCCCTCTAGCATTTTCTCAGATTTAATTTCTTATGAAAGAAAAAAGAACGGGATGGATAGTTCTGTCAGATGGTAACTCGGCTTTGAAGGAATTAGGCTGGAATTTGGCCAGTGCTGGCGAGCAGCATCTGAATTGTTGAGGAAGGTGGTCTTGGCAGTGGTGGATGGCGATGACGGTGATGGCAGTGGTGATGGTGAGGGCACCTCTTTGTTGGTCACAGTGCACTTCCTTCCAAAGAGCCCACTGGTTCTTGGGATGATTTGATCCCTCCGTAGGATGACAGAAAAAATATAACAATAATACAATAGCCTGAAGTAACAGCAAATAATTTATAATCAGTCTTAAACTCTTTGTTGGATTCTTAAGAATAGATAATAGTTAAATAATCTTTCTTGAACAGAAAAGATTTTGCAGTATGTTCACTTACTTTCTGCCTTGGCTTCAGTCTCATGTTTTGGTTAATTTCTTATATATGAGAACCCATCATAAATATAAGAAAGGAAATTAAAGCATGACTTATGATCATGTCATCTAAACAAATCAGTATATTTACCAGAAAGTACTCACTAAGCCTCTACCAAGCAACACTGATTTGGGCACACTGAGGGTGAGTGATCATGGTCTTTGTTCCCAGAGTTGGGGTTCTCAGGTGAGAGGATCTGAGATTCATTTACCCAACAAATATTTATTGAATGTATTTTATATTCTAGAGTGGACGTTGTGCTAAGCGGAAGAGATACAGTGCTTATTTCAAGTTCTAATTGGGACCACAGAATTGTAAACTGCATTGCATAACAGTGAATTAATTTGCAACAGTGGAAATAAATAAAAAGTACTGGAAATGCATCCAGTTATAGGGGAAAGAATATTTAAGTTTCTCCAGGGTGACTAGAGAGGTTTTGCTTGATAAGAGGCCTTTCTAGTCAAGACAAGGAGGCAAAATTTAAGCAATGAGACTTTACAATTAGAATGCATAAAAGCACACAGTCTTGAGGGCATGTGCCACATTACAATAGCTACATTGCTAATTCAGCTACAGCATATTATTCAAGGAACAGTATAGTGTGGGAGAATACAGTACCAGACTTGGCAATTAAGCAGATCTTTCCCAAGAAAGTTCTTTTAGTCCATTCAGTTTGGGACTTTATTGTGTGTTGAGTAATTTTCAACAGAAGAATGACATAGATAAGTATGTAAGTTTGAAAGGCCATTTGGAGGCCTTGGCAGAAGATAAATTAGAGTGAATAAGGCTAAAGCCAGGGAAACTAGCAAGATAGCCTTTAATAGTGAGAACTGATGAGAAATCAGGACAAATTTAGTAATGGTAGTAATGTAAATGTGGTGAATGATACAAGGATATAAAATAAGTAGTATCTTAAGGGTAAAAAGCCTTTAAAATTGTAAGAAAATTCAAGGAGGATTTGCAGGTCACTAACTTGCCACACGGGATTGAACAATGCAAGACACTATATAATTAGTTTCTAAATCATGCACGTTCAAAAATAAGTACTTTACAGTTCAGAAGAGTGGGCAGTAAGTGAAGATGACTCCTTGCAGAAGATGTCAGAATGCCAGCTGGGATGTCAGAGAAGTGGAACATACAGCATTCTGTAATAAAAAGTAATTTCCAAAGTGGCTTAAAGCTCACTTGCTTGTTTTCCATTTGCATTTACAGTCGCTCGACCCACAAGGAAGAAATTTTCCTTCCACTTAGTCTAAAAAAGTAGAGTAAAAAGGTTTAGATGTGTTGCATAGCCCTTTCTGAAATAACATTATATTTCTAAGTGGAGAACTCTGTGTATTTGCTATCATTGATGCTGGCAGAAAAGGACAGAGAAAGCAAAAAGGAAGTATAAATGAACTAACTAACAATGATCTTCATGGACAATGGGGAGGGAGTCGGAGAGGAAGGTTTTACACTGTAGATTGGAAAAATGAATCTGCTATGTCCCAACCCAATAAAACTGAATAATGAAATCTTCACAATGGCATTCTCAAGTATTAAAACATTATTTTTTATTGTTCTTGAACAAGGTCTGTATTAACATCAAGGGGCAAATGTTTGCTACTTTATTAAGGAATGCTATAATAGTCGCTTTTGTTTTTTCTCTTCCTATTGGCTTCACTTTTGCAAGCTGGTGCATTGTTTGGAACAAGGCCTGGAAGATTAATACCCATAATAAAAAAGCCAACTAATAGAAACAAGAGAACAGATTACAGGCATTTATTACCTTCTCCGGCCATAATATAGGTCCATCAGGATAATTCCAGTCCTCTCAAGGATAGTGGGACCTATCCTATTCAGTTCCTACTTTCAAGGATGCATTAAGATACCTGTATGTGAAATACACATCAATGTTAAGTTTGCTTTCGTTTGAAAAACAGGTATCATGATTACAGGGATAGGAGAGTAATCTTCCCTATGAAGTTACATTAGAACTAGCCCTTCAAGGGCGGCACCTGTGGCTCATCGAGTAGGGTGCCGGCCCCATATACTGAAGGTGGTGGGTTCAAACCCGGCCTCAGCCAAACTGCAAAAAACAGAAAAATAGCCAGGCGATGTGGTGGGCGCCTGTAGTTCCAGCTTCTTCGGAGGCTGAGGCAAGAAAATCGCCTAAGCCCAGGAGTTGGAGGTTGCTGTGAGCTGTGTGATGCACAGCACTCTACCAAGGGTGATGAAGTAAGACTCAGTCTCTACAAAAAAAAAAAAAAAGAATTAGGCCTTGAGAATGGTTAGTGGCAAAAGCAGAAGAGTTATATTCTGAAAAGAGAACCATGTGTACAAACCCTTAATGCTGAGCTGAGGACTAAACATGCTTAAGGTATATTTAGGAGATCTCCAGGCTAGAATCTTAAACCAAACATCAAGGAAGAGTGGTATATAAAGTATTATGTGAGATTGAAGACTTCCATGTTTAGGAGTTTACATTTAGAAAGATCTGGGGAAATTTTGAATAGGAGATGGAGTTAAGAACATTAGTGCTTTACAGTGATACAATATTAACATCATTAATATTGATGCAATTAATAGTAATGCATACTTAGTGTATATTATAAGTGCTAGACATTTAATAATTCATTTAATCATGTCAATACTTCATGATGTAGGAAGTATTATTATTCCCATTTTCCAGATCTCTAAACTGAAAAATAAAGTGGCTAAATGGACTTGAATAAGTAACTCAGATAGCAGTGATACAGCAGGTGTGTGAACTGGACACATACTGGGATCTTAAGCTCTGCATCAAGTTTGTTATTTGTAGGACAAAATAAAGGGGAAAAATAAAAAATGAGAAACTACTTAGGAGTCCATTCTGCATATCAACCAAGAAGTTTTGAGGTACTGAACATTAGTGACAACATAAGAGTTCTATAGGTAAGTCTTTGGATTTGCTTTTACTCAGAGCATGCTTATTTGAAAAGAGAAATTTTTATTCCCTGTTGTAGAGTTCTATCTCAACCCCAGTCCTGAATGAGCTTGGTTTCTGGAACAATGCCCCCAATTTTACAACTAGTTCACAAGTGATATTTACTTTTTCTCAAAGACAGACATTTCCTTAATTTCATCCATGAAGTTTTTCTTTTTTTCTAGAAATGTTGCAGTCCATTGACTATTTAAATGATGTAGTTGTTTTCCAAAAAAAGGAATAAAATTCCTATTGTACTATGTGTATTACTACTGGCTTTTAGAGAGAAAAAAAACGTAAGTAGCTTGGCACCATTATGGGAGAAAAAACATCTGTTTGCTTTGGAATCCAAGCTTTCCACATGGCTTCCCTCTAAAGCAGATTAGTATGCAACTTGTGAATAAATTATTCCAAGGGTTTCGTACTCATATGATGAAGAGTTTGCTGTCCCCTACAACTGCTTCCATCATTTTAATGGTTGCATGATCTCCATTCTCTCTGGGAGAGATTTCTGATGGTACAGCAAAGCTGTGGTTTCTTCTGATTCCCTAAACCCCTCTCTGTGATGACAGGCCTCTCTGAATGTTTTCCGCCCAGTTTTCCCACTCATCCATCTACCAAAGATTTGCTTGTTATTTCCCAGACACAAAGTCTTAGTCTAGGCACTAGCTCTATAATAGGGAATAAGGTACAGCCACAGAAGTGAAAGAATTTTAAATGCTAATTTAAATCTAGTGCATAATTTTGGAAAAGATCAGAGACGGGCCTGTGATGCAGCCCTCCCAGGATATCAGAAAAGACTTCCCACAGAAATTACTTGTGGGCTGTGACTTGAAAGGTCTCATCCAACCTAAATGTGAGGCAGGGCAGTGGATAGGTTGCTAATGATAGACTATCATTCCAGGGACAAGAAATAGTAAGCACAATTGCAAGGAGGTACAGGGATTACTGGAAGGCCCAGGCAACTTAAATTATTTAAATTAACTTGCAAAATTAATTTTTTAATTTATTTAGCATAGTGATCCCATAGTCTGTTCCATGGTATAATTTTTTCTATGAGATATCCGTACATATCCTTTGAGAGGAGATGTTCTCCTTTCAAATAATTTTAAGAAATACTGATAAATTTACCCTAATTGATGGCTTCATTGCAGCATCTTTAACACCAGTATACATGTGACTCACCAAAGGAGGAGTCGAGAATAAGATTTTTGTCCTGAGGTTTTTTGGCAGTGGAATGATTTTAGAACTTGTGGCATTAGTTAATTTTCCATAGAGTCAATGCTGTGATTGCTGGTGTAGCATCTTGGTAAGGTTTTAGAAACTGTGTTATCAAAGTTCCAGCACACGGTGCTGAGGGGAACTCTACAGATACATGTGCACATGCATTTCAGTCATATTAGTTTTGAACAGCTACTAGGACTTTAGACATTGTTGGAGTAAAGTTGGAAAGCCATCTCTGATATTGGCAACATCCTGAGAAACAGCATTGGAGAAACAAATGGGATTTGTATCAGTGCAAGACAAGATTATATAACAGTCTTAACTGTTTATAACAAGGGTGTTTACAAGAAATGACCTAGATCAGCATCTTAGAGTCAGTTCCAGTGTAGCTTAAATCTCTTTGCATTATGTTTAGGAGATACTATAATTTGAGAATTTCCTTAAGTTCCATATATAGTATCCCACTGTAGAGGGCCAATATTATGGCATATACACATGCACATTATTAGACATGGAACTCAATTGTGGCGCAGACCTCTTTGGATAAATTGAGACATATGATTGCATTAGTACTATTTTTTATTTCTTTGGCAAAGATAGGCTTTCATATTGAGGTAATTTTTTACCCAGTGAGTGAGGCAAACAAAATCTCCTAATAGCTTTCCAATTGCTTAAAAGTTTAAAAAATAGAGAAGAGAGAGATCTTAAGGGTAGTGCCAACCCTTCACAGTTCTCTTTGATATAAATGGATGGATTTTCAATAACTACATCAAGTGACCCACTTCTCTATTCTCCTGGAAATAGATGAAAATCCAATCAGCTGATTTATGAGTCATGCTTGGACAGTGATGGAAAAGGAGAGAATCATTCTTTTCAGTAGGCCCTGAACCCGCCCCATCACTATCTTTGAAGTTGAGCCCATGATTGCCACAGCACCAAAAAGCCATTTTTTTATTTTGGCAGATATGTGAAAAAAAAAAAAGCATTAATCATCCTACTCATCTTACTTTTCTAGCTACCCCATTTTTTTTCAAAGATAAAGTTAGTCATAATGGTATTTTTCTATTCTTAATCCATTTTCAAAATATATATATAAGCAAAGTGCTTTTAGGCTCAATCTCATTGCCAGTAAATTCTAAGCTCCAATCTTAAATTGAATATAGGAGCAAAGGAAAGCAGAGTATATACACTAATTGTGCAAGATCTTGATGATAGGATAGTTGAATTTACTACAAATTGCTAGACTACTTGGCCAGAAAGCCTCCTCCATTGTTGCATCTTTGTTTACTCCTTTAAGACATGTTTGGTCAATTAAATCCATTAAGACTTGTTTGGTCAATTAGGATCAGCCATTTTTGTCCTCCCATAATTTGACTTCTTATAATTTTGACAATATTTATCTTATTAAAAACTTTGTCTGAATGTCTTTGACAAGAAACTAAGGCAATGTCAAATAATGCTTCCCTCAATCCCCGGGGCAGGCTTATTCTTCAACAAGGTCAACCAGCAGCACCTGAATAACCTGGGTCTCCCCTGTCTATTGGAACACTTTCCAGTTCTGGGTTGAATGAAGTTTTACATTTGTTCAAAATCATTCTGATTGTATATGAAGTATACTCATCTTTTACTGGACACAATTTATTTATACTATGTGCATTCATTTATTTACTTATTAACTTAATTTCTACCTGGAATCTTATGCAAAGTATCTAAACACCTTCTGTACCAGGTAAAACTAAAACAAATTAGAAAACTAGAACAAACTTAACAAAAACTCGTTTGGTCTTTTACTTGAGAAAATGGCTTGTTAATGTCTTATTAAGCAACATTAAAACTTTTTGCCTACCTCCAGGTATCTTTTCGTTTTTTATGGCTCTTTCTTTTTCTACTCCTCATTTCTCCCTGAAGTTCAGGATAAGAGTCCCTGTCCCCCTTGGCTCCTGAGTATCAGAGATGGCTAGTGTAGGAGCAGCAAAAGCCATCATGCAGAACTTCATTCTTTTGCTAAGGACAACCATTTAGAAATGCCTTCTCTTTTCAACACACTCCTCCTCTCCCCACATCATCAGGCTCCTTTCTCCACCTATAGGAGATTGTTCTTGTGGTTCTGTTATGCCCTACATTCACATATTCTGGAATCAAGGACTTACCCTTGCCATCCGGATTAGAGTTCGGAAGATAGGTCTGTAGAAAATTTTTCTCAAAGTTATAACCCTGTCTCTCTGCAAGGCATTCGGTTAACTTATCATCATTATATTGCACATCCAGTTTTTACTTGACACCGCCCTAGCAGCTAAAGATATAAACCTCAGCTTATTTGCCACTGCACTTCAGACTGGCCGCAGCTGTGCCAATGGCCTGGGATGGGCTAATGGCAAATGGGTAAACTGTGCTTAGACAAAGATGTGTCTAACAATTAGAGCTACCAGGGACTATTTCTGGAGATCAACCTATTTGGTTTGCATTCCTCCTTTTTCAATCATAACCAAATTGCCCTAACTAGGGCTACGTAAATATTCTCTTGAACACATTCAGACTTCAGTTTAGCCCCTCTCTGTTTTCATGGATTGTGTATAACACTCTTGATTCATCACAACAGTTCCATTTTGTACACAAATTAATATTATATTATTTTCCCTTTTTAAGATAAGAAGGAATACTGTGTATACCAATTATGCATGCAAAAATAAATTCATAAGTCTTTCATCCTCCCAAAAAGAAAACATATATATATATTTATATACAACACTGTATTATTGTCCAAGAAAGGTTCTTTTATCGACACATAGCTCCAGAATAATTCAGATGTAGTCAATCACAGTGGTTCCTCATCAAAAAGAAAATTAAAGGAAAGAAAAAGAAAAGAGAAGGAAGTTCAGGAAAAGGAAAAGAAAAGAAGGGAATGGATGGAAAAGGAAAAGAAGTTGCAGGACAAAAAAATGTAATGTCATCCGTGTAAATTAGAACCTGAGTGTAATTAATTATTTATGTTCTTTTTTCCCATTTTTTTTAGTAAATCATAAATGCATAGATCATGTATACATTTAATGCATGTATGGGGTACGAGGTGCTGATTTCATATAGAATTAGTAGCATTGACATCACACTGGTTAATATAAACCTCATCTCATTTACTTAATTATTGTGTTAAGACATTTATCATCTATGCTTACTAAATCTGATGAGTACCCTTGCGTTATGCACCATAGGTGTGATCCCACCTTTTGGAAAGAAATTTGGAGAATACTCAAGGATCTAAATTTGGACCTGCCATTTGACCCTGTAATTCTTCTATTAGGTGTATAAAAATCACTTTATAACAAAGATATTTGCCCAAGATTGCTCATTGCAGCTCAATTCATAATAGCCAAGTCATGGAAGAAGCCCAAGTGCCTATTGATCCATGAATGGATTAATAAACTGTGGTATATGCATACCATGGAATATTATGCAGCCTTAAAAAAGATGGAGACTTTACCTCTTTTACATTTACATGGATGGAGATGTAACATATCCTATTTAGTAAAGTATCTCAAGAATGGAAGAAAGGGCAGTGCCTGTGGCTCAAAGGAATAAGATACTGTCTCCATATGCCGGAGGTGGCCGGTTCAGACCCAGCTCTGGCCAGAAATTGCAAAAAAAAAAAAGAATGGAAGAAAAAATATACAATGTACTCAGTACTGTCATGAAACCAATTTACAATCACTCACACTTTCGTATGAGGGGAGGGGGAGGTCAGAATGATTTGTGTTCTAATAGCTAACATTTTTGAGAGATCACTATCTGCTCTGGCCTATAAGGAACATACTCTACATGTATTACCTGATTAAATTCTTATAATAATTTCATCATTTTTCATGGTGGAGAGGAGGTAAGGCTTAGAGAGGATGAGTAACCTGTCCAAGGTTATGCAGCTCTGAGTTGGGATCTGATAGTATTTTGGGGCTCAATCTCCACTTTTTATTGTTTCTCTTACTATTGTTAACAGAGTAGACAAGTAATAATTTAGTGGACAAAAATTAAACTGTGTCTTGAAGCCAGTATTTGCTTCAAATAAGAAAAGTAACTAAAAAGAAATAACAAAATAATTATATATAAATATATTACTTATGTTCTGACTATCATACACTGCCATTTGTATAAGTCAAAATGGGTATTCTCCACCCCTGAAGGGATGTTTCTGGGCAGAGCACCTCGGCCAGAGGTGAGTGGAGTCCTTTCTCTCTCTTCTCACCATGAGTGGCTGCTAGAGATGTCTCTTTAGCATCTCTCTGCTCCTGGATCTCCACAATGGTTCAATATTGGCCATTTTACAGGATTCAGCCTACTAAATATGCACATGTGCATACAAGTATTTTGTATATGTATACACACTTATACTTTCTTAATAATAAATACTTACACTGTTCATATGGAGTGTAGGAAAATATTTTATATAATCTTCCCTACAAACCTATGAATTTGGTACCATTATTTTTCCCATTTTGTAAAAGAGGAAATTAAGGCATAAGACATTATATAATTGTTTAAAAGTCACTCAATTAGGAAGTGACAGAGACAAATATCTGTTGCCATTAGTCAGATTTTAAACCTCATTCTCTTCAACATAATTCTATATTGACTCCGTATTTGATATATGTATTTCTGTACTTGTTAAGGAAAGAATCCATGCTAAGATAAATATTTTTATTTTTATAGCTTTTACTTCTTGGGTATTGTCTTTACATATCTCGTTATATTTGATAGGTCTTCCTTATTGTTATTTAATATTTGAGGGGATAAATATGTTAAAGTAATCAAGTAGCCAATTCAGGGTCCAACAATCATTAATGCCTGAAGTAGGTACTCATTGTAGGTCATCAGGTTCTCGAGACTCAGTATAACACTGGGCAAATCCAAACCTATGCAAAGCCAGATGCTTAGGTAAGAAGCAGTTTACTTAATGAGCATAAAATATATGTTGCCTTGAAAGTTTCTGGCTGAAGATGTGCACCAGTAGCATCTGCTGCGGGAGAAAAGTGTAATGTCACCTTTGACCCCCTTTTCTTCCTTTCCCTCACATTCATTTAGATATCTTAATATCTGGCCTGTCTTTTCCTTTGTTATCATTTATTTCTATCTGAAGTTCATTTCTCTCCATGGATTATTGCCATGACTTAGGTTCCAGCCTTCCTACTCATGGTTTTGTCTGTTCAAATCCATCCCCTTCAAAACTATCTCAGAATACTTCTTAAAATGCAAATTCATTTATAGGACTTCCTTTTTAGAATGCTCATCAGATTCCCATCAGTTACAGCATGAAGTCTGAGTTTATTAAGTAGAGCAGGTAGGTTTTCGTTTAACTTTTTTTCCTTTACTTTATTTCAGGCACTTCCCTTCATCTCTCCAGATAAAATTGTGCTTTTTCAGCACCATTGAACTTATGCAGTTTCCTACCTCTTTGTATTTGCTGAAACTCCTCTTGAACATCATCATGCTTGTATTTATTTTTCTGAGAGTTTATATATTCAGAGAAATGTTAGATTCACAGTAAAATTAAGAGGAAGATATAGAGATTCCTCACGTACCTCCTACCCCCGCACATGCATAGTTTCTCCCATTATCCTCTCCCAATACTTTTTTTTTTTTTTTTTGTAGAGTGCCGTGGCATCCCACAGCTCACAGCAACCTCCAACTCCTGGGCTTAGGCAATTCTCTTGCCTCCCGAGTAGCTGGGACCACAGGCGCCCGCTACAACACCCAGCTATTTTTCTGTTTTGCAGTTCGGCCAAGGCCGGGTTTGAACCCACCACCTTCGGTATATGGGGCTGGCACCCTACTCGATGAGTCACAGGTGCCGCCCACCTCTCCCAATACTTTACATCCCTCACCAGAGTAACCCACATGCTACAATTAGTGTGTTTACACTGGCACATCATTATCACTCACAGTACTTAGTTTTTATAAGAATTCAATTTTGGTCTCGTACATCCTATGAACTTAGACAAGAGTACAGTGACATATGTCCATCAGTATAGTGTTATATGATGTTTTTTTCCATTACCTTAAAAGTCTCCTACACTTTACTGATTCAATACACCCTCATCCCCCCACAGCCTCTACCGATCATTGGTCCTCTTACTGTCTCCTCAGTTTTGCATTTTCCTGGATTTCATATGGATTCCATAAAGTATATATTATTTTCACATTGCATTCTTTCACTCCGCATTATGTGTTTAAAACTCCTTCCTGTCTTTTCATGGCTTGATAGCTCATTTCTTTTTAACCCTGAATGGTACTGCATGTCTTCATGTACTGCAATTGGTTTACATACTCGTCTGCTGAAAGACGTCCAGGTTGTTTCCAGATTTTGGCAATTATGAACAAAACTGCCACCAATGTCTACTTTCAGGTTTTTGTCTTGAGTATATTTTCAACTTCTTTGGATAAATAGTTAGAAGTCTATGGTCTTTTGCCAGATCATATGGAAAGAGTGCATTTGGTTTTGTAATAAGCTGCCAAGTTGCCTTCCAGAGTGGCTGTATCATTATTATTCCCATCAGAAATGAATGAGAATTCCTGTAGCTCCAATCCTCCCCAGCATCTGGTGTTCCCAGTGTTCTCAATTATGGCCATTCTAATAGACGTGTAATGGTGTCTCACTGTTGCTTTAACTGGTTTCCCTGATCACGTGTGATATAAAGCACCCTTCCATATGCTAACTTGCCATCTATATATCTTTTTTGATGAGATATCTCTTAATGTCATTGGCCCCCAGATGGCCGGGCGTTGTGGCGGACACCTATGGTCCCAGCTACCTGGGAGGCGGAGGCAGGAGACTCGCTTGAGCCCAAGAATTGGAGGTTGTTGTGAGCTGTAATGCCATGGCACTCAATCCTGGGTGACAGCTTGAGACTCTGTCTCAAAAAAAAAAAAAAAAAAAAGAAAGAAAGAAAGAAAAAGAAAAAAAAAAAGATCATTGGCCCATTGGTTGGTGAGGTTGGTTGTTTACTTATTGTTGAAATTTTAGGGGTCCATATATTTTTTGGCACAACTGTCCTTTCTCAGTGTGTGGCTTCACTTTCATTCTTTCTATACTGTCTTCCACAAAGGAGTTTTTAATTTTCATGAATTTCAGCTTATTAAGTATTGCTTTTCTAGTTTATGCTTTTAGTGTTATAGTTAAAGTTATCACAATACCCAAAGATATATAGGTTTTTCTCCTATGTTACTTTCTAGATGTTTTGTAGTTTTGTATTTTATATTATATTTAGATCTATGAGCCATTTCAAGTTAATTTTTGTGAAGATGTAAGGCCTATGTCTAGAGTTTTCTGTTTTCCTGTTTTGTTTTTTGCATGTGGATATCCAGTTGTTCTAGCATCATTTGTTCAAAAGACCATACAGTAGAACCTCCGTGGTTGACCACCACCCTACATTGACCACCTCCTTAAGTTGACCTAATTTTCACAGAGTGGACATGCACCACAGTAGATATCAGTACAGGTGAGCTAATTCCTTATGTTGATCACTCTGTCTGTTGGCCGGGTTTGTTAGTCTCTTGGGACTGGTCAACATATGGGGTTTCTACTGTACGTGTTTCATTATGTTGCCTTTTCTCCTTTGTCAAAAATGAGTATGTTCATGTGGGTCTATTTCTGGTCTCTCTATTATGTTCCATTTATCTATTCTTTTGCCAATTCCACACTGTCTTGATTGCTATAGCTTTACACATATATAATTTTTACAACTAGTTTTGGAATTGGTTCCATATTATCCCAGTTCAGAAAGTTGCCAGGGTTGAGGTAAAAGTCTTAGCTACCATCTAGATGTGAGAAAGGAGGTACACTTTGTCATAGATAAGTAAACGGATTAAAAGTTTTCTCCTGGATTTCTTTCTCATATTAAAATCTACCTTCTGTCATATCTACCAGATAGAATTATATGCATAATCAATTTCTCTGTATCATGAAGTCCAATCTATAGTTGCCAGTTCCTATTTCTTAGAGTCAGAGTTATTCTACCTACATCTTTACACTCTTTACGGCTGTAGGTCTTTCCTTAGGCTTTATTTCTCAGAGTCTCTTCTCTTTTAATACATGAGATTCTATTCCCAGGCTTATGCGAGTTGTCAGTCTTCCACACTTCTGGAAAAGTAAACCTTTGTCTTGACAGCTGCATGTACTTTAAATTTTAGTTTCTAACTTGATCCACAGTAATTTTCTCCCAATGATTCCAGTGCAGGCTTTTTCTTTATGAAGAATAATATTCCCAATTTTCCAATTTATGGACAGATTATTATTATTTTTACTATTTTCCATATTTTTTCTTTCTTTTTTCTACCAGGTTTTTAGCAACATGAATGCAGGGTCTGGATCTTACCTATCAAGAGTTTATCTCCAGCACCTAATTCCTGAGATATAGTAAGTGCTTAACAAATTTATACGTGAATACATTAATACATTTTACAGATATTCTACTTAGTTGCTCTCAAGTCACAGCAATCCTTTAGAAAGTCTTAGCTAGAAAGGTAGATAAGTCATGTCAAATCAAACATCAGATACTGTAATAAAAAAATACAATTAATCTAGATTGCTATATTAGGATATTTATATTTACTTTAGCTTGAAGAGATTAACCAAAGACCAGAAACAATTTGTTAAGCTATACCTGCTATTCCAGATGAAATTTATTCAATTTGTCAGGAAGACGGTATACATTCTACTTTAAGACATAGTTTAATGTGTTAAAATTTGCTAGATTTTTGTAATGTGTTTGAATTTTTAAACCTTGTATGTCCTCTGGAAAGAATGGTTTAGTATTCTCTACTACAGCATTCATGTTGATTTTATAGAGCATAATTACCATCAATAAAAGGGATCAACTCTATACCTCTGTCTATATATCAACCTAAAGAGACTTATCTAAAGGAATTGAATCATACAATTATGGGGACTGGTAAATATGAAATCTTTAGGGCAGGCCAGCCAGGTAGGAACTCATGCAGGAGTGAATGATATAGTATTGAAGTAGAATTTCTTCCCCAGCTGATAACAGTTTTCATCTGATGAACAAGACCCTGTATTATTCTTAGCCATCTTATTTATTTAAATTATATTCTTGTGACCCATCTCACTTACTTAATTCGAACAGATTGTAGATGTGAACCACACCTACAAAATATCTTCATGGCAACATCTGATTTCTGTATGATTAAAAGACATGAAATTAACAATTATAGTTATAGAGTCATGACAAATATTGATGAGCATATAGTAATTCAGTGAATGGTGATTTTATTTATAGAAGTTGTAACAGTACCTTCCTATAGAAAGAGAGAGAGAGAGAGGGAGAGAGAGAATGAGTGTATGAGAGAGCAGACACACATACTCTCACCTCAACAAGTAAAAAGTCTGCATGATCAGGACTAAAGGTTTGCTGAGTCCCCTTTGATTTCAAGGGTGAGTGCCACCACTTACTAGCTGGCAATAGAACACTTACTTAATATGCCTTAGTTAGCAAGGATAAAAATAGTATTACCCTTGACATTGGGCCTACTATTATTAGATATTTAAAAAATTAGCTTTTCTAAGTGCTAGCAACCTGAGGGCTGTGGAAAGAGCTACATAGTAGTACCCATGAGCAGACTTCCTTGAAAGTGAACACACAGTCCCGTGGCAGCCATCCAGAGACATGCCAGAGATGGCCAGTGATGAGAAAACCAACTTTAGCCCAGTGGCTTTCTGCTTGTCACTAAAATAAGCCCAGGTTAGGAACAATATAGGAATGAGGATAAGTACATGGTTTCAACTTTATTTCATCAATACAGAAAAACTTTCAAATACTTTGGCCTTGCAATTCATTCCGAAAGTCTATGATCAAAGAAATATAATCCCAAATCCAAGGGAAAAAGTAAGATAGCAAAAAACACAGATCTCCAATGCTTTCTGTACTTTTTTTTTTTTCCAAAAGAAAGAAACACTCATGAATTCAGTCCACATAGAGGTCATAGACATCAACTGAAATGTATTAAAAATCCAGTCACTTAGCTCATATATACAGTGCTAAAATAAATGGGAAGTTTTGTTTAAAGGTTGGTTGCTTGTGCGTGATTATTGCAATACCTTGTAAATGCAAAATAAAAAATTGTGAAAGGTGAAATCAAGACCTTGCTATTCCCAGTGCTCTCCCTGGCTCTCTGAGTGTACCTGCTCTCTTGCTCCAACCCTTCCTGACCTCCATATCACAAAGTGACAGACCCTGGGGAGCAGGAGGAGTCATTCTAAAGTAAAAAGAAATCTGTCATTTTTATAGTCAAAAATGTCAGAGCTCAGACATCAATGTGATTCAGGAATGTATTTTATATGCAGGCTTACTGACACTTAGTGGTTATTCCATATGAACTTATTTTTGAGTTTCATTGTAATATAATCATCTATCTCATATCTTTGTGTGAAAAATATTTCCACCTGGCATTTTACTTGCTGGGCCACACACTCCATAAGCCACATCAATTCTTCATTTGATAGAGTTATTTATTTTATTATATAATAGTCATTTTTTAAAGTGCCTTTTGCTCCTTTCCAATGAATTAACAGATTTAGCACTATGATTTTTATTCAAGTAATTGGCATAATCCTTAGGTTATTTTTCAAGCTTTACTTGATTGAAACAAATAGATTCACTATTTCGAATATGCATTTTAAAAATTTAAACATATACTAAATATTGTGACAAATATTAGCTTCTGAGTGAGACTACATTCTATATAATCTCAGCTGAATATAGATTGAGTTGGTTTATTATGGAAGAGAGACAATGCAGGTTTATTTGCAGTATTCATCCCCTTGGAAATTTTCAATTCTGTGGAGGATAAATACGGAAGCAAGAAAATAGCCATAAAGTCATTGCTGCAATTCTTATTCAGAGGTGAGGATGTGTTATAAGAAGTAATGGTTATATAAAATCATACTTAAATGTTTATTTAAGTCCATCTGCTTCAACCCTTCCTGACTTAAGCATTACTTAAGTCTTAAGACGGACTTAAATAAATATATAACAATGATTTTGTAAATATATAAGTATCATTTTATATAAGCATTACTTCTTATTAAAAGTCAATTATTAATACTTGGAAAGTGCCAAATATAAAATAATAGCTTTTACATGTTAGTTTATCCCATAGATATCATGTAGAGGTAGCCAAATACAAATTAATAATTTTATGCTATTAACATATCCCCTATATTCTTTATGAATTATATGCATATGCACAAATAGCACTTAGAAATGCAATGGCAAAAATATTTTATTTATTGTATAACTAAAAATAAGTAAAGTCCATCTGAGCAACATACACATGATTATACTACATAAACAGATTTATTAAAAACTTCTTATTTGATATTTATTTATGAAAAAACTATAAGACGTCACAGAGGGAAAAGAGAAGAAACTGAAATTCCTGTAAAATATTCCTTGATATGATTATTTGACACTGTGAAGATGTTTTTTCCCTAAATTAATTTATAGCATCCAATGATAATTTCATAAAGACAGAGGTATTCACAAAATATTCTAAAGTTTATCCAAAAAGCATGAAAATATACTAAGTATAATTAAAAATGAAACACTAGTAAATGATACTTATAAGTAGAGCTTTTAATTATATTGTAAAATTCCGATAGGAAACATAACATTGCTAATGCAAAAGTACACAGAAAAAAACAATAGAATAGAATGGAAAAACCCAGAACCAGAACGAAATATGTGGAAATATGTAGGAGATCATAGAACCAGCTTTCAAATTTATGGAGAAAGTATAAATTGACTGATACATGTTTCTTGGGTGATTTTTAAGCTATTTGGTAGAAAACAATATTAGATCTCTTCATACCTTATTCTAAACATAGTCCATATAAATTAGAAATGAGTTTAAAAGGTACAAATTAGTTAAATAAAATTATCATTAAACATTTTACCTCTTAAAGAGGGAGAGAGTCTTTATGAATGATGCCATGAAGTTAAATATCAATGCATATAAAATACATCAAAAAATTCCCTGCAAAAAGGCAAAAGACAAATTTTAAAACCTGTCAATTGGCAATCACATGAAAGATATGAAAATTCACACATCAATAACGTGATACCTAAAACTTCAAATAGGATATTTTATTTACCTGATTTTGCAAAGCTTTCAAAATTATAATTTTTATTTTTATTAGTAGCTACAGGAAAATAACACTACCATACATTACTATTAATGTGAGTAATTGTATATAACTTTACTCAAAAATTATATATAAATTATATTAGGAATTCATCCTAAGAATACAATCAGAGAAATGAAAAAAAAAAATTCATGTACAACAAAGTTTTCTGCACCATTATTTGTTAGACTAAAAAACTGGACATGGTTTAAGTGTCACAAATAGAAGATTATTTAATAAAATTATGGAATGGCCACAAAACTAAATATCACGTATCTACAAAAATGATGCATTAGAAAATTATGTAATGTCATAGAAAAATGTCCATGATTATCTTTATTTGTAAATGTTACAGCCCAGGAAAGCCAAAGGTCATAACGAGTGGGCCTACAGGCCACAGCTGTCCACAGATAGGTGTTACTTTCTTGACTGTATTCACGACTTCGAGCCAAGATTTAAAAATTGAGAGAGCACACATGAAATTGGAATTTCTAGTGTTTCTTTACCCTCTTGGACATGTGACAGCTCTCTGCTCTCATTCCCACCTTCGCTGGAGCTGAGTGATGGGAGTCGCCGAAAGCTTCTCTGTGGGTTCACCGCTCCAAGGCCTGCCTGCCACACTGTGTCCAAAAGTTCCCTTACACCAGGTTCTTTCTTTTGTGCTTTCAATTCCCTGGCTGAGCCCATTCAGATAATGCACTGATATATATGATATAATGTAAAACATTCAAATATAATATGTGATCGTGGGTGTGTGTGTTGCATGTTTATGTATGTGTGTAGAAAGATAAGTTTTCAACCATAGTAAAATTTCACAGGTGCTTCCTACCATGCTGCATCAGGTCTTTGACAACCAAAAACAGATCAGTACTGTTCACTGTTTTTTTCCCCTAAAGTTAACTGGAAGAAAATTATCTGTGAATGATCAGGTATAGTGGGTATCTCTTGTGGGTCAGGTATAAATGATCTAATATCTGTTTTCATTTGGTTTCTATCTCCAGTGTTCTCATTTGAGAATCAGGAAAAGCAATTCACAGTACTTTTTTATTTTTTAATGTCCAAAGGTAGAAGGAAGTTTGTGAGCAGAGCAAAAACATATAAACAAATCTCATGTGTTTTTTATATTAAAAAAACTACCATTTTTATTTTAGAGTTAATGTAGTTATCCTTGGCACTGAATTCTGACCTATAAAATGAAAACATTACTCTGGACAAGGGCCAATTTATTCTTGTCTGATCTTTCGAATTTTGTTTAGATTTCCGCTTCCAATAGACATTGTCAGAATACCCTTCCTTGCCCTTTGCAAAATGTTACATAGCTTAGAAACAGTCTTTCCTGGAGGTTTTCCTTAATTTCTCTCCTTCTTGGCAGAGCTACTTAGGCTGTAAAACAAGCATGTAAGTCTTTGGATGACTCTCCCTACTTTGTCCACTAAATAAGTTCAGGATGAAATCACTGGCACAGAGGTGTCAGTTAATTGAGGAATCAGACAGTCACTGCCACTGGACTGGGCGAGAAAACACCCTTATCCCAAGGATGAACCTTTACTATGACATTGCCAGAAAACACAAACGAACTCGCTGAGTAAATCGCTTTCCTTCTCTGATCTATGGTCTCTTGCTCTGGTGCAAAACTCACATTGTAATGGGTTAGTAGGTAACATTGGATCTAGATTGAGAGAATTAGTCCAAACTTGTTTGTTTTCTATATTGAGAGTGAAATGAAGATGCAGATAGCAATTTGAATCTAACTTTCAAGTGTGCATGGATGAAGGGTCACAGAAGGGAGCTGAGATGTACCAGGATATCGGGGGTTGTCAGAATGGAGCCGGTGACAAAGAAAACCATCAGACACAAAACAGAATCCTCTTGGTGAGGCCAGCAGGGCTCCAAATTCAGGAGAGAGGGGACTGTCCACAAGGCACAGCATTTAGGAAATGCAGATCTAAGGGAGAAGTGAGTGACACCATCGGCGACCTCTCAGTCAGCAGCCTATGGATCCTAAGAGAATTACGTAAAATTAGAATCCTAAGACTCTTTCAAAGCTGAAAAAGATGTTACAGTCAGACGTCCTCACTGCCACAGAGGACAAAAATGAAACTCAGAGAGGTTAAATAGCACCTCTGGAAAGAGAGTACAGATATTTTCATATCACAGGCCCCTGCTCTCTCCGTGAGTTCACACCAACTGTGCTGTTTTAAACCAAATAGATCAAGGTGAGACATGGAGCGGTCACGGAGGTGGGCAGTGTGTCTGCGTCAGTCTGCCTGAATTCCTCGAGAAATCACTACATTGCATAAATAAGCAATTTGCCTTTGAGATGAAACAGATTCAAATAAAACCCCTCTCAGCTAGCACCCCACAATTCTCAGAGTAAGAAATCTAACATTCACCTACAATAGCTCAGGAGGCAAAGACAACAGAACCAGCTCCCACTTAGGGAGGAGAAACAAACAGGTGGTTTACAGGAAAGTAAAGGCAGTATCGAACCCTGAAATTACAGGGAAAACCTCTCACACGAACTGATCATTTGGGTTAGGTTTATTTCACACAGTAGATTGACTTGATTTAGCCATTAATTTGGGCCATGAACACTATTGCTAATTCATTGCCTCCTTTTCTTTCCAACTGTTTCTTTGCTTTTTACCACATAACCTAAAAACGGAAATCACTAGAGTCATCATTAATAATGCTGTTTATTATTTATCATGCTTTCAAAGTGCATTAATAGTTAAACAGAAGCCATACAGAGCTTTGCTCTGCATGGCCAGAATCTCTTACAGTTTGTTCTATGTACACAATAAGTAGACAGAACAGGTAGCCTGTGCTGGCGTCCCAGCGCTTCACAGACTCCCACTGCCTGACAACCACGGACCTGTGTCTATTATAGATAATGTTCACAAACAGGAAACAACTATTAGCAAGTTTGTTTACTATAAACTTGTACAGAGCTAAGTCATAATAGTGATTATTTGAGTGCAAGAGGTTGTGATTTTGTAAAAATCTGTTACAATTCATTTGAGCTTATGAAATTCAAAAAAGTTTTCTGAACAACAGAACGTATTAAAAATCCCTCTCAAATAGAGGAGAGGTGATATTTATATATCTACTCCCACACTAGCCAGAACTAACTTGAACCCTTTATTTGAGCCTGTTAATAAAGACTGAGAAGTCTGGAGTAGGGTCAGGGGGCTTGGTTTAAATCCTTTCATGAGTATTATTTTGTTTAATTACGGAAGTCGATATACCCTTCTGGACAGGTGTCATCACAACATAAACAATGTGAAAATTTACTATTGGAGAATTTAAGAAACTTACTAAAACTCTTAAGTGGGCTTATGTGCCCAGAGTGGATTTTGGGGTTTCAAAGCATTGCTACTAATACTCAGATAAGTCACAGCCAGAAGGTCAATCCACGGTCTACTGATTTCAAGATGATTCTTTCTTAAATACCAAAGAAGGCAAGAAAAGCTTCATATTTCTCTGTTGCACTTTTTGTTATTTTAATTTGTTTTTATTTTTTTGAGATGGAGTCTCACTCTGTCACCTGGGTAATGTGCCATGGCATTATACCTCACAGCAACCTCACAGTCTAGAGCTCAAGATTCTCTTGCTTCAGCCTCCAGAGTAGCTGGGACTACAGGTGTACCACCACCCCTGGTTAATTTTTTTTTCTATTTTTAGCAGAGACAGGGTCTCATTCTTGGTCAGGATGGCTAAACTCCTGAGCTCAAGCAGTTCATCCACCTCAAACTCCCCGAGTGTTAGTGTGGTGTGAGCCACAGTGCCCGGCCAAGTTTGGATTCAGTCAAGGGGTACACTTGGGGATCTGAAGGGCCACATGGGGGTAGGTTCCCCCTTCCTCTGTGAGTACCCAATTATATAACAGCTTCTGACTGTAATGGCCTTCACTGCTAGGAAGTTCCCAGGAAGTTCCTTCTTCACTCCTCTGCCATGATCTACCTTCCTCATGCTTAACGGATAACCTTGAAAAAGTTTTCCACATACCTTGTCTCTTAGTATCTCCAAAATTAACTGAATCTGCTATTGTTATGAACCCCTTCCTTTCCTCTTGCAAGATCAACTCTAAGGCCATTCTCTCCCCACATCCCCTGGGTGCCAGTCTCACTGGTTTCCTATAGCTCTTGCCACACCAGTGATAACTATGGCTCTTACAGCTCACCCACCAGTGTTTTTTTAGTTTTGTTTTCTTTTCTTTTCAGCTTAAGTTTTTCATAACTCAAACCTCATTCAAGAAAGAAAAGAGAAGCAACTGAGTCCAGTATTTTAAAAGGCCTTTCTTAATCTACCTTCCATTCAATCACCTTTTGCTTTTTCATCCATCCCAATCCCGAGCACTACAATGCCTGGGATGGACACATTTGTGGTTTCTTATTCTCTGCTTTGCATCTTTGATATACTTTTTAGAAAGCGATTCATAATTTTCCAACTCATTTAACCTTAATATGTGAAAATACCATTTGAGTTCTCTAAGTCCATTGAGACTTTTAAAGTAACCATTTAAGGGTTTGTTTTTGTTGCAGAAGGAATGTACAGTTCACACCAAGAAAGCTATAGGGTCATTGTTAAAAACTTGGTTATGGAACTCGTGATCTTATTGAAACAGAAATTAAACTTTATCCAAGTGGTTGCCAATCTTTATTTTAAAGAGGAGCTTAGAAATGTGAGGATGTACTGGGCATAGCGCCAAACATAATGGAAAATCTCCCCAGCCCACTTGGCCATCCCTGCCCCTGCAATGTCTGCTTTTGGTCTTTCTGTAGTCTGGCTACTCCCTCCCTCCCCCTCAGACAGGGCTGCACCCACTGTGACTTACTAGTTTAGCTCTTGTTTAAGGAGGTCAGCTTTGCGCACAGTCATTTGTTATTTTAATAACAATACCAAAAAGAAAAAAAAAACGGAGCAAAGTGGGTTAAGCTGTCACCTTTGAGCTTTACAGGGGCCTTTAAAAGCAACCAAACAAGGGAAGAGCCAGCGGCAGACTGCTCACAAGTTACATTCCTAAATGCAGACACAGAGCTGAGGGTGTTTTCTCATGAAGAGCAGAGACTAAGAGGCAGCTACAAATGAGACTGTCCTTGGCACAGGCTAAATATACCCTTCCCATCAGCCAGAATGCAGAGGGCTTAAGGAATGCATGGATCTTACCCCTGGAGAGAGTCTGCTCAGCAGGCTGTGGTGGGCCATCTAATCCCCAAAGGACTATCGACCCGATACATCCACATCCCTTGTCCTGCGATTAGAGGTCAGCGCTGGCATAGTTATGGCCCTTGTATTCTACGATGATGAGGCTGTGTCTGCTGCTTCTGAAATAACATTTCCACATAAATGTTTTGTGGTCACTACATCCTAAGTTTTAGCCTAGGTAGTCATGACAGAAGAGTAACATAATGTGAAAGACTGGGGACTCATCCTCCTGTGGTGGTTCCTTAAGCAACCTATGCCATCTCCTATGAGCTACACTCATTCCAGGGAATGTGGATGACAGAAAGAGTGAAGTAATACATGGAACGTAAGGATCTGGATAAACAGATTGAAGTTATCAAGAGAAATACTCATGAGTGAGAGAGAAAAGGCTTAAGGCAAGTTCTTCAAGAAAATTGGCAGTTGGAAGAATGAATACTTCTATCACAAGAAATTTTCTTTCAATTAGCAAAACAGTTAAAGTTTTTTTAAAAAATAGTTTGTCTTTTGAATATAACCGTTAGAGTGTTATGGTAAGTGTAAGACACAAATTAATTTTATGCATATTCTTAGATGATTCTCTAAGCCTTCACAAGTTGACATAGTGAAATTTTGCTATTTTTATATTTGTCAACAAGAAATCTCTCAGTTTCAGGATTTGCTCCAAATTTTTAAAGGATCAGAATTATTTTCATCCTTCAGAAAGATCATCTTTTTTCTCCAAAATGAACTGTTTTCAGGATAAGTATGTTTAGAATCACTAAACAATCTGTCATGAATCTATAATCAATTGTTTTTAATTATTAAATAATAGCTGTGTACATTATTGCAATCAAGGGGTATAATGTGCTGGTTTCACATACAATCTGAAATATTTTCATCAAACTGTTTAACATAGCCTTCATGGCATTTTCTTAGTTATTATATGAAGACATTTGTATTCTGCATTTAGTAAGTTTCGAATGTACCCTTCTAAAATGCACCGTAGGTGTGGCCCCACTGATTCCCCTACTTCCACCCCAACCTCCACCCTCCCCTCCTTTCCCTTGCCCCTATCCCCATATTCTTGTGCTACAGTTGAGTTATAGCCTTCATATGAAAGCTATAAATTAGCTTCATAGTAGGGCTGAATACACTGGATACTTTTTCTTCCATTCTTGAGATACTTTGCTAAGAAGAATATGTTCCAGCTCCATCTATGTAAACATGAAGGTCTCCATCTTTCTTTAAGGCTGCATAATATTCCATGGTATACATGTACCACAATTTATTAATCCATTCGTAGGTTGGTGGACACTTGTGCTTCTTCCATGACTTAGCAATTATGAATTGGGCTGCAATAAACATTCTGGTGCAGATGTCTTTGTTATAATGTGATTTTTTGATCTTCTGGGTATATACCTAGTAAAGGAATTATAGAATTGAATGGCAGGTCTATTTTTAAATCTTTAAGTAGTCTCCAAACATCCTTCCAAAAGAATATATTAGTGTGCATTCCCACCAGCAGTGTAGAAGTGTTCACATCCATGCCAACATCTCTGGATTTGGGATTTCATTATGTTGGCTAATCTTACTGGAGTTAGATAATATCTCAAAGTAGTTTTGATTTGCATTTCTCTGATGATTAAGGATGGTGAGCATTTTTTCATGTGTCTGTAGGCCATGCACCTGTGTCCTTTAGAGAAGTTTCTCTTCAAGTCCTTTGCCCACCCTGAGATGGGCTCACTTGTTCTTTTCTTGCTAATACATTTGAGTTCTCTGTGGATTCTGGTTATTAAACCTTTGTCAGAGGCATAACCTGCAAATATTTTCTCCCATTCTGAGGGCTGTTTGCTTGCTATACTTACTGTGTTCTTGACTGTACAGAAGCTTTTTAGTTTGATCAGGTCCCAGTAGTGTATTTTTGATACTGCTTCAATTGCCTGGGGAGTCCTCCTCATAAAATATTCTTCCAAATCAATTCCTTCAAGACTTTTCCCTGCACTTTCTTCTAGTATTTTTATAGTTTCATGTCTTAAGTTTAAATCTTTAATCCAGTAACAGTCTATCTTAGTTAATGGTGAAAGGTGCGGGTCCAGTTTCAGTCTTCCACAGGTCACCAGCCAGTTCACCCAGCACCATTTGTTAAAAAGGGAGTCTTTTCCCCACTGAATGTTTTTAATTGACTTGTCAAAGATCAAATAACGGTAAGTAGCTGGATTCATCTCTTGGTTCTCTATTCTGTTCCAAACATCTACCTCTCTGCAAGGAAATTTTAGACTTAAACTTAACCATTCAAAATCTGGATTTAACAGACATATACGGACATTTCATCCCAACAAAAGTGAATGCACATTCTTCTCATCAGCCCAGAGATCATACTCACATCCTAGGTCACCAGTATAACCTCAGCAAATTAAAAAAAATAGACATTATTCCTTGCATCTTCTCAGATCATCATGGAATAAAAGTTGAACTCAATAACTACAATCAATTTTAAGGAGGTTCACTTGTCTGTGACCCTCGTTTTGGTTACAAAGAGAATTAGTTGTTAATTTTAGATCAACATTT